>OX578282.1:69173054-69406891 GCA_951217055.1 Gerris lacustris
GATAACAAGACAGATTATCTAAGTAAACCGGTTTAAATCAAACAAGTAATTACCTGATACAATACACAAATCTAGAATATAAACAAGTACAGATAACAAGACAGATTATCTAAGTAAACCGGTTTAAATCAAACAAGTAATTACCTGATAAAATACACAAATCTAGAATATAAACAAGTACAGATAACAAGACAGATTATCTAAGTAAACCGGTTTAAATCAAACAAGTAATTACCTGATAAAATACACAAATCTAGAATATAAACAAGTACAGATAACAAGACAGATTATCTAAGTAAACCGGTTTAAATCAAACAAGTAATTACCTGATACAATACACAAATCTAGAATATAAACAAGTACAGATAACAAGACAGATTATCTAAGTAAACCGGTTTAAATCAAACAAGTAATTACCTGATAAAATACACAAATCTAGAATATAAACAAGTACAGATAACAAGACAGATTATCTAAGTAAACCGGTTTAAATCAAACAAGTAATTACCTGATAAAATACACAAATCTAGAATATAAACAAGTACAGATAACAAGACAGATTATCTAAGTAAACCGGTTTAAATCAAACAAGTAATTACCTGATACAATACACAAATCTAGAATATAAACAAGTACAGATAACAAGACAGATTATCTAAGTAAACCGGTTTAAATCAAACAAGTAATTACCTGATAAAATACACAAATCTAGAATATAAACAAGTACAGATAACAAGACAGATTATCTAAGTAAACCGGTTTAAATCAAACAAGTAATTACCTGATACAATACACAAATCTAGAATATAAACAAGTACAGATAACAAGACAGATTATCTAAGTAAACCGGTTTAAATCAAACAAGTAATTACCTGATAAAATACACAAATCTAGAATATAAACAAGTACAGATAACAAGACAGATTATCTTAGTAAACTGGTTTAAATCAAACAAGTAATTACCTGATAAAATACACAAATCTAGAATATAAACAAGTACAGATAACAAGACAGATTATCTAAGTAAACTGGTTTAAATCAAACAAGTAATTACCTGATAAAATACACAAATCTAGAATATAAACAAGTACAGATAACAAGACAGATTATCTAAGTAAACTGGTTTAAATCAAACAAGTAATTACCTGATAAAATACACAAATCTAGAATATAAACAAGTACAGATAACAAGACAGATTATCTAAGTAAACCGGTTTAAATCAAACAAGTAATTACCTGATAAAATACACAAATCTAGAATATAAACAAGTACAGATAACAAGACAGATTATCTAAGTAAACCGGTTTAAATCAAACAAGTAATTACCTGATAAAATACACAAATCTAGAATATAAACAAGTACAGATAACAAGACAGATTATCTAAGTAAACCGGTTTAAATCAAACAAGTAATTACCTGATACAATACACAAATCTAGAATATAAACAAGTACAGATAACAAGACAGATTATCTAAGTAAACCGGTTTAAATCAAACAAGTAATTACCTGATAAAATACACAAATCTAGAATATAAACAAGTACAGATAACAAGACAGATTATCTAAGTAAACCGGTTTAAATCAAACAAGTAATTACCTGATACAATACACAAATCTAGAATATAAACAAGTACAGATAACAAGACAGATTATCTAAGTAAACCGGTTTAAATCAAACAAGTAATTACCTGATAAAATACACAAATCTAGAATATAAACAAGTACAGATAACAAGACAGATTATCTTAGTAAACTGGTTTAAATCAAACAAGTAATTACCTGATAAAATACACAAATCTAGAATATAAACAAGTACAGATAACAAGACAGATTATCTAAGTAAACTGGTTTAAATCAAACAAGTAATTACCTGATAAAATACACAAATCTAGAATATAAACAAGTACAGATAACAAGACAGATTATCTTAGTAAACTGGTTTAAATCAAACAAGTAATTACCTGATAAAATACACAAATCTAGAATATAAACAAGTACAGATAACAAGACAGATTATCTAAGTAAACTGGTTTAAATCAAACAAGTAATTACCTGATAAAATACACAAATCTAGAATATAAACAAGTACAGATAACAAGACAGATTATCTAAGTAAACTGGTTTAAATCAAACAAGTAATTACCTGATAAAATACACAAATCTAGAATATAAACAAGTACAGATAACAAGACAGATTATCTAAGTAAACCGGTTTAAATCAAACAAGTAATTACCTGATAAAATACACAAATCTAGAATATAAACAAGTACAGATAACAAGACAGATTATCTAAGTAAACCGGTTTAAATCAAACAAGTAATTACCTGATAAAATACACAAATCTAGAATATAAACAAGTACAGATAACAAGACAGATTATCTTAGTAAACTGGTTTAAATCAAACAAGTAATTACCTGATACAATACACAAATCTAGAATATAAACAAGTACAGATAACAAGACAGATTATCTAAGTAAACCGGTTTAAATCAAACAAGTAATTACCTGATACAATACACAAATCTAGAATATAAACAAGTACAGATAACAAGACAGATTATCTAAGTAAACCGGTTTAAATCAAACAAGTAATTACCTGATAAAATACACAAATCTAGAATATAAACAAGTACAGATAACAAGACAGATTATCTAAGTAAACCGGTTTAAATCAAACAAGTAATTACCTGATAAAATACACAAATCTAGAATATAAACAAGTACAGATAACAAGACAGATTATCTAAGTAAACCGGTTTAAATCAAACAAGTAATTACCTGATACAATACACAAATCTAGAATATAAACAAGTACAGATAACAAGACAGATTATCTAAGTAAACAAGTTTAAATAAAACCAGTAACTACCTGATGTTAAGTGTCTTGTTAATATCGGAATTTGTCTGTACTTGTAATAAAATCAATCAACAAAGTAAAGAGGTATTAATCTTCAAAACGAATAAGTCTATAATAAACTAAAGTACTTAACGAGTGTTAGTAATAAAAATAAAAAGAATCTACAAGAAGCAATTGCAACTAGAAAGAATTTGATGTACATACAATCACTAAACCAACGCAATATCTAACAACACTTTAATCTACTGAATTGAATGACAAACATATACATATAATGATAGTTATGCTCAACAAGTCTATTAACTTAATAATTTATAAAGGCAATTTTTTAAGCCTTACTTTAAACAGTTGCAACTACTGACTGAAACTTTTTTTTTGTATGTATGTCAAAGTCAAACTATTTAAAACTGCGGGGATACAACATGGGCTGTCATTTTTGATCTATAGACGTTTCGGATTTTTTTTTCGAGAGAAGAAATGTTTATACCTTGGAAGAAAGAATAGTTATTTATTGTATAACAAGGCAGCAAAATTGAATTTTACTGACGAGTGATTAAGTTAGTGATTATATTATGCATTGATAATATAACATTGCTGTAATAAAACAAGTATGCAATTAAATTAAAATATCACAAATTAAGAAAAAAACAGATGTAAGGACACGCACTGGTAAACACTGTACTTTCTCCTAGGAAGGGAAATATTTTTTTGGCTGTTTCAACTTCTTTCAAAACGGCGAAATAGTACTTTCCAGCCTAAAACATAGTTAAGTAGTGCTTATTTTGCTGCCATGATTCCTTTTAGGTTTCTGTACACAGTACAAAAAAAGAAACCTTATATAACGGCTCTGTCTGTCTGTCTGTCCGTTGCTTGTTTCAATTCATAAACTACTATAGCTAGGAACGTGAAATTCGGCACACAGGTGCATCTCGGCATTTGAGACAACTGGACACATTTTGGATTTTTCATACGTAATGTTTTCAAGATGGCGGCCAATAAGGCGGGCGACTATAAAAAAGTTTTTAGTCACCATGACATGTTATATATCAATTTAAAGGTCTTGAAATAAAGAAAGAGAATATGCAACTATTAAAATTTCACACGCTATATTTTCAAGATAGCGGGCGACTACTAAAAAAAGTTTTTAGTCACCATGACATGTTATATATCAATTTAAAGGTCTTGAAATAAAGAAAGAGAATATGCAACTATTAAAATTTCACACGCTATATTTTCAAGATAGCGGGCGACTACTAAAAAAAGTTTTTAGTCACCATGACATGTTATATATCAATTTAAAGGTCTTGAAATAAAGAAAGAGAATATGCAACTATTAAAATTTCACACGCTATATTTTCAAGATAGCGGGCGACTACTAAAAAAAGTTTTTAGTCACCATGACATGTTATACATCAATTTAAAGGTCTTGAAATAAAGAAAGAGAATATGCAACTATTAAAATTTCACACGCTATATTTTCAAGATAGCGGGCGACTACTAAAAAAAGTTTTTAGTCACCATGACATGTTATATATCAATTTAAAGGTCTTGAAATAAAGAAAGAGAATATGCAACTATTAAAATTTCACACGCTATATTTTCAAGATAGCGGGCGACTACTAAAAAAAGTTTTTAGTCACCATGACATGTTATATATCAATTTAAAGGTCTTGAAATAAAGAAAGAGAATATGCAACTATTAAAATTTCACACGCTATATTTTCAAGATAGCGGGCGACTACTAAAAAAAGTTTTTAGTCACCATGACATGTTATATATCAATTTAAAGGTCTTGAAATAAAGAAAGAGAATATGCAACTATTAAAATTTCACACGCTATATTTTCAAGATAGCGGGCGACTACTAAAAAAAGTTTTTAGTCACCATGACATGTTATACATCAATTTAAAGGTCTTGAAATAAAGAAAGAGAATATGCAACTATTAAAATTTCACACGCTATATTTTCAAGATAGCGGGCGACTACTAAAAAAAGTTTTTAGTCACCATGACATGTTATACATCAATTTAAAGGTCTTGAAATAAAGAAAGAGAATATGCAACTATTAAAATTTCACACGCTATATTTTCAAGATAGCGGGCGACTACTAAAAAAAGTTCTTAGTAACTATGACATGTTATACATCAATTTAAAGGTCTTGAAGTGTAGAAAAAGAATATGCAATTATTCAAATTTTCAAGATGGCGGCCAATATGGCGGGTGACTAAACATTGTTTTTTTACCATAACATGTTATACATCAATTTAAAGGTCTTGAAGAGTAGAAAAAGAACATTACTATTAAAATCTATTATATTACACTTAATAATTTTAACTTTAATGTACAGAAACCGGCGATTATCGCCTCACGAACTTACGTGAAGCGCGCCGTACTTCTTTTCGTTTCAAAAGAAAAAATGTTGATAACTTAAAGGAAATTAGGGATTGCCAAATTACTTTTGTAATCGATAATTTCTAATCAAATTAAATCTAATCATTCCTTTATCGATGTCGATAATAATCTTAATTTGATTCGATTAAACGATTAGAATCGAACAATTTATCTTGAAGCAAAAATAAAATGTTATCTTATTTAATGTGTGCTTTATAATGTAATTTTGACGTAATCAATAATCGTTTGACGATGAACAAATTAAATAGGATACACATACTACAACATGAATTAAGAAAATCAAATTATTTAAGAAAAGTGATTAGAATTATTAGATACAGTGGTATTTTTATTAAGTATACGTAATTTTAAATTAATCATTCCTCGATTAGTGATGGACAAATTAAGCAGGATAAAAATGCAAAATTAATCATAAATATAAAAGTCTATTTTTTAATAAAATTATTGAATATTAGATATAAATTAAGCATATGCGGGTATATTAAGGTAATATAAGCACAATATTAAACTTATAAATAGATAATAGCGAGATGATCCAGATAGAAAACGCCAGTATATGTTGACCTTTTTATTTATTTATTTTGTTTATTCTAAGTTATTGTTCGTTGATACGCCTTACGCGGAAACTTCAGATTATTAAAACGGTTCGTTGAATGTAAAAAAAAACAGAATCTTTTCTGAGTGAAATTTCATAATTTTAAATTTTTATCTGATCCTCAATTGGTCTCTGAACCATAAAGGAAGCGAGATATTTGAAAAAAAAATAGACTGCCAATTAGTGTGGCACATAGCTTCCTCGCATCCTATCATGTACTATAACAATTATTGTTTTATTACTTTATTGTAATATTGTTTATTTTGTAAAAGCTATTAATGGTTTTAGCGATCTTTAACACTTCATAGCGGTGTCGCTGTTGGTTTTACTAAAAAATTGTATTTGAAAAAAATGTTTGTCTCATTGAATAGAGGAAGTTAGATTTTTTCCCCGACCTAAAATTCCAATTTTAAATTTAAAGTTCACGTTTACGCGAGCGTTGCTCGTGAACGCTTGGACGGATAACGTTGTCCAACGAACTCGTCCTGGGCATTGGTAAAATGAACATGTCTACCAAATTTCATCAAAATCAGTCGGATATTTACTCAAGTTATCGTCGCACGTTTCATAATTCACACAGACCGACTGACAGACAGACAGACACGAGACCAAAAATGTTCCCTGATGTCTGAAACGGATTTCTGTCTTGGAATTTTTAAAATCTGAGGCATAAAAGTTTTTTGTTCTCAAAAGTGAACACAATGCTTCCGTTACCTTCGGTAAGCTCGGAAGCAAAATAATTGAAGTTCCGACTTTTTTTGGTACAGAAGCTATGTTTATGTCTAAAATGACAGTACTATACAAGCTATGTTTATGTCTAAAATGACAGTACTATACACGGTATTTTTAAATTGTTTTGCTTCTTACGGTCTATTCATATTACTTTTGATTAAACATGAACAAACAAAAAACTATTGTAACTAACCTGTGATGACCGCGAATAATATGTTCTATATATATAATAAAATATTAACTTGTGTTCACAAGATAATATTATATAAAGGGTTGGTATCGGTGAGAGCTGTAAAGGACCAATGACTAATTTTAATTTTTAATTTATTAATTATGTGGCAGGATGATTAGATAAGACTTTTGTCAACCCTATTTTTCAAGCAATTGTACGTTGTTTGGCCGACGTCACTTTTAGTATCTTTTTGTCTAAATGAGATGTCTTTCATTTATCTAATCGGACTCTTCATTTATCATTTCCATCCTGACGACTCGACTGTCAGGTAAAATTACATTTTGAGTTGATCACTATGTGTATTGTCCACTGTGAATTCAGTTCAAATAGAGGGTATCGAGCATCGGTAAAAAAGAAGAAAAAAAAATAGACTGCCGCAATTGATGTGTTTTTCACACTCAAGGCGAAATTGAAAGATGTATTTTAGTTTTACATTTAGAGACTACACCCTCAAAAAAAATTTCTGTATTATTATTGAGATCACCTCTAACTTTTAGGGAGGGCTCTTAATTAACAAGTACCTGAGTAATAGTGGCACTTAGCAGGCCCTAGGGGGGTTCAACCGGGTCAAATTGACCCGGGCGCTGCGTCAAGGGGGGCGACGCCAGGCCCCTGTCTTAAACTACTAGGTGAATTTGGCAATAAGGGGGGGGGGGGGGGGGGGGGCGCCACAGGTGCCTTTGACCCGGGCGCCTAAACCCCTAGGGACGGCCCTGGCACTTAGTACCAACGATAGACAACAGCCCGGTACTGTATACCACACCGTCGGCAAACAGTAACGATGTTGATTTTAAAAATTATAAGATATAGACCATTTAAGTACGAATCTTACCGTATAAAAGGAGGTTTCCTAGGAGATATCTAGTTCCTGAGAAAATCTGGTTCGATTCTCCGCTGGGGAGGACAAGTAACCTTAAATTTAAGGTACCTTTCCTCATGTAAACAATCATACTATAATGCTGTGTGAAGTGTGGATCCTTAAGGGTAATATGAATAAAAACTCTTAATTCGGTGGCAACGTTTCGGCCCGAAAAGCCATTTTCAAGCCTAGAAATGAAAATTTTATTTAGAAGAAACGTCATGTTATTACATTAATCTTGTGAAATTTACTTGACTGGTTACATAAAAATACCTGTAATATATTTAAGTGAGAGTGAGGGTCTTAGTTGTAGTGACTAATAAAAAATAGGTTGTCAATAATCCATGGAACCAAAAACCAATGGAACCTATTTACGAAATTCCGTGTGGCCAACGCAATAAAACCTATGTTGGGGAAAGTAGTCAATTGATCAACAATCGCATAAAATAATTAACGTTGAAAACAAATCTAATCGGAGAAAGATGTGTTGAAAGATATCCGTTGTTGTTAATTTTAATTTTATTTCTAGTCATTTTCAATTTTAATTATTAAGGCAATGATTTTGTATTACGTACATACCTGTTACACCGCGAGTGAGGAGATGTTGAACTGTTTTATTTTATTTATTTTTGACGAAGGAACGATGTTTTTGGTTCCATGGATTATTGACAACCTCACTCACAACCATTACGAACCTCACTTAAATATATTGCAGGTATTTTTATGTAACCAGTCAAGTAAATTTCACAAGATTAATGTAGTAACATGACGTTTCTTCTAAATAAAGATTTCATTTCTAGGCTTGAAAATGGCTTGTCGGGCCAAAACGTTGCCACCGAATTGAGAGTTCTTATTCATATTACCCTTAAGGATCCACACTTCACACAAAATTAATTGAAAGGGTACAATTATATACTTATGATGCCATATTATAATGTTATTTTAAATAAAAATTAAAACTCCTTACTACTATCTTTATTTAGTAAAAAAGTCTTATTTCCCTTAAAAATGATAATCGTTGTAAATTAGCCCAGTCGAAGAAGATGGAAGAGCGAATTTTCTGCTATAAATGAAGATAATTTAGTATTTAGTATAAAAAGATTTTTTAGGGTGAAGTAAAAAGAAGTGGGATAAAAGAGAGGAAACTAGCGGGCAGGTTGTGGAAATTAACCCTGGTCAGTGTCGGCTATCTTGTATTTGTATACCCTTGTTATCAATTTTATTTTTATCTTTCTGCTCAACCTTACTTCTATCATTATCTTTTACAACCTGTTATCACCTGATTTTATTTCATCTAAATAAAGAAACGATAACGATTTTAATTCATTTATTAAAGGAAAAATATTTGAAACCTTGAGTAGAAAATAGTGAAACCTTTGTCTAAGTATGTTTTTGATTAATCTTATCTTTTTATATAATAAATATATATTATTATTAAAAGTTTTGTCAAAGCACGAGTAACAAAGGGAGAGGTATACTTAACTGTGTGTTGAACAAGGATAGGGATAATAAGAACACCACGTCGGACTGTCGAGAGGTAATTTCACGTTTTGTTCACTTTCCACTACACTTTTGCAGAAACTGCTTCCAATTTACCCTTACCCCACTTGTTACTTGTTTTTGGAAACAGGATGATTTGGCTTAAAGGATGAAAGTAGCCGTGTTATTCTATCTATAATTGCATTAAAAAGTTATTTGACTTTGAAATTTTTTCTGTAATTAATTGTAAAAAATAATCAACGAAACAACCACAATCAAAGGTACCTAACTCGAATGGAATAAATTCCCAAATTTATTGATTAGGCACATTCATCCAAGGTTTTATTATTATTATTATTTTTATATATATATTTTTTTTATATTACCCATTATCTACTATAGACTATTGTGGCTCTACCAACTACATGCCTATCACCGTGGTGTAGTGCATATGACTTCGAACAGCAAGGTCATGAGTTCGAATACAAGTGACCGCATAGCATTTTTTATCATAATAGATTATTCTAATGAAATTGTAAGACAGTGTTGCTTGACAAATAGTAGGTATAGACTTACAAATCCTTGTATAAAAACAGTTCTTTTAATCCTGCTAAACTCATGTTGTTTTCTTGATAAAAATGTATGTAAGTTTTAGTTTGTTTAACATGGCTAGATCATAGTGTAGATCAGTGTTGCAATTACAACCTGTTCAATTAATAACTAAGGGGTTTTCCTTTAGTAAATTACTTGTTAGAATGCTAACAAGTAACAAGTTCTTCTGTCGTTATCGGGTTTTCCCCTTATGATGTGATGAATAAAGTAAGACTCGTATATAAATAACTCATCTTTTTGGAGGTATTTGGTCTTTTCTTTTTTTGCGGTGAGGATGGATTTAATGTATGTAAAATCTCGATCTATCTATCTGGGAAATGTAGCATCAAATACAGATGTTAAGAGCAGGATAGCAATGGCTAAGGTTAACCACTTTACACTAGTTTACCGGAATCCGATTCGCGTATAAGGTTCAAAAAAGTATTAAGCTTCAATCGTTTTCGCCGCTGCTTTTTCTATTCACCGACATTTGGACCTTGATTCTAGAATATCTTACCGACTCTCGGTATACCGATTCCTTACCGGTAAAGAATCTGTACCAAATCGGCAAGATATAGGCTCTCGGTAAAGAATCTTACCGCATCGGCATACCGTACCTACAAGTCACCGTACCGACAAGTTACGGTAGCTTACCGATACCGTACCGACAAGTCAGGGAGCGGCCTTAATTTCAATTCAGCCTCGTGTTATTAATTTCAGCATGTCAATTCAGCCTCGTGTTATTAATTTCAGTAAGTCAATTCAGCCTCGTGTTATTAATTTCAGCAAGTCAATTCAGCCTCGTGTTATTAATTTCAGCAAGTCAATTCAGCCTCGTGTTATTAATTTCAGCAAGTCAATTCAGCCTCGTGTTATTAATTTTAGCGAGTCGCGAGTCAATTCAATTCAGCCATCAAGTCAATTCAGCCTCGTGTTATTAATTTCAGCAAGTCAATTCAGCCTCGTGTTATTAATTTCAGCAAGTCAATTCAGCCTCGTGTTATTAATTTCAGCAAGTCAATTCAGCCTCGTGTTATTAATTTCAGCAAGTCAATTCAGCCTCGTGTTATTAATTTCAGCAAGTCAATTCAGCCTCGTGTTATTAATTTCAGCAAGTCAATTCAGCCTCGTGTTATTAATTTTAGCGAGTCGCGAGTCAATTCAATTCAGCCATCAAGTCAATTCAGCCTCGTGTTATTAATTTCAGCAAGTCAATTCAGCCTCGTGTTATTAATTTCAGCAAGTCAATTCAGCCTCGTGTTATTAATTTCAGCAAGTCAATTCAGCCTCGTGTTATTAATTTCAGCAAGTCAATTCAGCCTCGTGTTATTAATTTTAGCGAGTCGCGAGTCAATTCAATTCAGCCATCAAGTCAATTCAGCCTTGTGTTATTAATTTTAGCAAGTCAATTCAGCCTCGTGTTTTATTTAAATTTAAAAATGGGAGTTTTAAAAAAGAGACAGAAGTTATAATCAGTGTAGTTGAAAAGCTAAGAAATGGTATTATAGGAAACTGTGGGTGCATCCCATTCATTAACTCATGGAGAAATTTTAACTTACCGAACATCGTAAAATTTATATTTACTATTATTATACAATATTGTTTACGACCTTACCGAAGGTAACGAGCTATATGATCGTTCTGAAGAACTAAAAATGTTTAGGTCTCCGATTTCAATAATTCCAAGACAGAAATCTGTTTGAGACATCAGGGAACATTTTTGGTCCCGTGTCTGTCTGTCTGCAGTAAATAAAGATTAGTACTAAGTACGTACAAAGAACTTATTGCGCAAATCCAAATATCTAATGTTATACATGAGGGGTGAGAGAGAAGTCAATGCCAAGGGAACAAGTGACATTTGCATAATTTTAAGAAATATCTTTTATAAAGCTCTTTTAAAGCTAAATCGGCCGCGAAACAGAACAAATTATTCTTGATAGTGAGCAAACTGAGCCTCAAATAGTAAAAACGTTAATCTGTTTAAATGGTGATACGGATGATTTTAATAAAAATTCTCTGATCTTTTATCACTTTTTTTACCTGTTGTGATGTTTTACACGTTAATAAGACTAGTGATGCGCTGCATAAAGAACTCGCGTAGAATTGTGTCCTTATATCAGCCGTACTATGTTTTCAATATAACTACCAGGATAATATTTCGGTTAAAACATTAAATATTCTTAATCAACCTGAAAATAGCTTTAAAATTATGTTATGTAATATGCAGGGCTTGTAGTGAGTCACTGAAAGTCACTTAAAGTCACTTATTTTGACTAGAGTCACTTTTTTGTCACTTATTTAAAAAAAAGTCACTGAAAGTCACTTATTTGGTCTTACAAGGATAATTTTTTTATTTTTTGTAGTTTTTTAAATACAAAACATTATAACTGTTTTTCAAAAGGGATTTTGTAAGCTCAAGACTTTTTTTAACTATGAATTTTATATTAGGCCTACTTTGAACTGTGATGAATGATAAAGTTTGTAACAGTTGCACTAGATTCAGCTGGCGTGTGGTGTTTTATCGTCAATATTAAGAAGATGGATGAAAAAAATAAAAATAATATTTTATTCCGAACTCCCTCCTAATTGTTATTACTTTTCCTCACAACCTATAGTAGGAAAAGTATTGTTTTCACCAAAAACTTTTTTTTGAGGTTTTAACGGAATTATCCGTTTTGGGAGATAGATAGCTCAGTCAATAAAGGCCAAAAACAGGCTGTACCCGCAACTAATTAGGGGAAATCTCACTTCAAACATGCATAGGACCTTTTTTGTGCAGAATTATGTGAGAAATATTTTTGTTAATAACACTTCTCTTCAAAAAATAAACAGTTTTGCGTAAAAAGTGAAAAATAAGTAAATTTTGAACTTTAAGATGGGGTAGTGGGGGAAGCACAAGGGGGAGAAGTGGGGACTTTTGAGAGAATGTACCTCTTATCATGGTCTATCATCAGGAAAAAATCCAGATTTCCCCTAATTAGTTGCAGGTAAAAACCTTTATTAACTGGGCTAAGACCTCCAGAGTGGTTTTCAGCATGACGTCTGTATGTATGTATGTATGTGTGTGTGTATGTATGTATGTGCGTGTGTACGTTATCATCGTAGCGCCCAAGGTATTTAACCTAGAAAGTTGAAACGGCAGGAAATCAGTCTTTATCTGTATTTTTGCCGCCTGGAAAATCAACTTTTTCCGCCATCTTGAACGCAGTTTGCTGAGTCAGCAAACATTTTAAAAATCGTAATAAATTGAAAA
This sequence comes from Gerris lacustris, assembly GCA_951217055.1. Classification (NCBI taxonomy): domain Eukaryota; kingdom Metazoa; phylum Arthropoda; class Insecta; order Hemiptera; family Gerridae; genus Gerris; species Gerris lacustris. Next base: position 69,186,070 of record OX578282.1, read on the forward strand.
TGGTCCTGATCGAGTTGAAATATGGCACGAATATACCTCTCTGTAAAGGAGACCACGTCCAATGCTGCGCATTGGACGTGGCCTCCGAAGTGAGGAAAAGTTCTGAGGTACCCCGTACCCGATTTTTTTTTTTTTTTCGTACAGTTACGGTAACCAAAATCAAATGATCAAAAAACCGTTCTAAAATGTTTATAATTGCATTTTTTTAACAGTGCTAAACAACAAAAAGTAACTAAAATAATATTTTTTTACTTAAAATTAAGTCACTTAAAGTCACTTATTTGGGGAAAACAGGCCACTTAAAAGTCACTTATTTTGAAAAAAATAGTCACTAAAGTCACTTAATTTTGAGGAAAATCTGCTACAAGCCCTGAATATGCCATATAAGTTTGATCTTACTTCTTAACACCCTTATTTTGTTGCAAAACTTTTTTGATCATATTTAATATTTATTTCCTACTCTTCAAGACCTTTAAAATGATGTATGACATGTCACAGACTACAATCATATTATTTAAAGTCGTCTGTAATATTGACCGCAATCTTAAATTTAAAGTGTCAAAAATACTCAGATTTTGTGAAACGAATTTCGTACTAACTCGCTAGTTCTGGATAGGAAAACAATTTCCTTGCATTTGTAGATAATCACTAATTATTAAAGTTATTAAAGGCTCGCTTCACTCGCCTGTTTGCAGCAATATTTATTGAATAAAAGAATCGCAGGCTCGCTACGCTCGCCTGTTTTTGAAATATTTATTTAATAAGGTTATTGCAGGCTCGCTACGCTCGCCTGTTGTTACTGCATTGGTAGTTAATATTTATTAAATATAGTTATTGGAGGCTCGCTACGCTCGCATGTTTGTACTGCATTATTAATTAATTTCTTATAAAAAGTAATTGCAGGCTCGCTACGGTCGCCTGTTTGTACTGCATTATTAATTAATTTCTTATAAAAAGTTATTGCAGGCTCGCTACGCTCGCCTGTTTGTACTGCATTTTAGTTAATATTTATTAAAAAAAGTCATTGCAGGCTCGCTACGCTCGCCTGTTTGTACTGCATTATTAGTTAATTTCTTATAAAAAGTCATTGCAGGCTCGCCTGTTTGTACTGCATTATTTGTTAATTTCTTATAAAAAGTAATTGCAGGCTCGCTCCGCTCGCCAGGTTTTACAGCCTTTGTACAAACACATTATTTAATAAGATTATTGCAGGCTCGCTACGCTTGCCTGTTGTTACAGCATTGGTAGTTAATATTTATTAAATAAAGCCATTGCAAGCTCGCTACGCTCGCCTGTTTGAACTGCATTATTGGTTAATTTCTTATAAAATGTTATTGCAGGCTCGCTACGCTCACCAGGTTTTACACTCTTTGTACAAACACATTATTTAATAAGATTATTGCAGGTTCGCTACGCTTGCCTGTTGTTTCTGCATTATTAGTTAATATTTATTAATAAAAATTATTGCAGGCTCGCTACGCTCGCCTGTTTATACAGCTGTTTCAGAGATCTTTATTCAACACATATGCAGGCTCGCTGCCTAGACAGTAGACACCTGGGCTTTATCATATTTCCTTGTATTTGTAGACATCTTTATTTTAAAGTTTTTACAGGCTATCAAAGCGAGCCTATTTAATAAATGCATCTAGACATCAATTTGTAGAATAAACAGGCGAACTTATCGAGCCTTGTAAATGCTGTCTACCAGGCGAGCGCAGGTATAGCCTTCTAGCTTATTCACGCTTTTCCTACTTTTAAAGACCTTTAAAACGATGTATAACATGCCATGCTGATTATAATATTTTTTTTAGTTGTCTACCATATTGGCCGCCATCTTCAAAATATCAAGTGTGAAATGTTATTAGTTACATAGTCCTCTTCTACATTTCAAGACCTTTAAATTGATATATAACATGTTATAAGGACTAACATTTTTTTGTTTTTTCGTCTAAACATATTGGCCGCCATCTTGAAAATATGAAGTGTCGAATTTAATTCGTTACATATCCTTTTCCTTCTTTTGAAGACCTTTAAAACGATGTATAACACATTATGCTGACTAAACATTTTTATTTTAGTCGTCCGCCATATTGGCCGCCATCTTGGAAATGTTTAGTGTGGAATTTCCAAAAACTATACAGTTATGACAAATTGTTAGAAGCACCTGTGTGCCAAATTTCATTCAAATCGATCAATTTTTACGCCAGTTATCGTTGGACAAACAAACACACAAACTTTTCAAATGCCAAGTCTCTGAAATGAAGAACTCACTGCGCTCGTTCAATAAATGTATAATGACTTTTACTTGACTATATTTTTTAATAATTAGGAATTATGTTTTGTTCCCTAAATAAACAATCTGATGCAATAAATATTCATTAACTAATCAACTGGGGTTTATGCTTCGCTTCTACTAATTGCAATGCTAAAACAAAAATAATTATCTGTAAGTAATGTAAGATTCTACTCATGGTCTTTTATAAGGTTATTCAGAATTTGGCAAGTTTTATTTTATTTTTTTCTTATAAATGATTGCTTCTTGTTTATTTTATTTATGTAATTTAATTTACTTTTTTGATGGGGCTCTGAAATGAAGAATAATCTAATATGCCCGTTTACAATTATTTTCTTAGGTGCATTGGTTTATTTATAGTACAACACGTTAAATACTTTTAGTTTCTATTTGAAGAGGATACTAATGAAGATATAAATAGAAATATAGTAAGGTTAATTGGTTAAATTGTTGGAAAGGATTTAAACTGTTTGGAAGGGTTAAAAGATAGGCAAGAATTTGTACTCGAGGCAGAGGGCTGACTTGATCAGCCTCGCCTCTACACTCAACACTCACCTGTTGAGTTCAACCCCAACACCCAACTTTTAATACTAAACTCTCATTAAATTCTCTCCCCCCCCCCCTTCTTACTCTATCTCTCTCCCTCCCTTTCCCTCTCTCTCTCCCTCTAAAAACGCGTATTCGCAAACAGGGTTTGCAAACAACCGCAAACACGATGGGTTAGCAAACGTTTGTCCTTGTTCCCAGTTATTCTTCATTATTTTCTTAGATGTCAAGAGAGAAGGAGAAATTGATATAATTACAAGATAAAAAGAACTTTTTATATACTACGTTTTTAAATTTTCTGTTGAATCATATGTAATGTTAATATGAAAAATAATAGTTCCGAATTTATTTACTTCACATAAATGACAACCATCTAGAATCTAGAGAGCTGATCTTAAACCTATAAAAGGACAAATCTTTGAACAACGGATCTCACCAACACCGAATCTAAACCATGACATAAATATGCCCCCGTGTAGGGACAGTTAGAGAAAAAAAAAAAAAAAATCTATAAAAGTAAAGAAGTATAGATGCAGAAAAATTAAACCTATTTTGAACCTAGAACCTCAGAGCCTAGGACACAAGTGTGAACAAACCTGGTTGTCACACGTCAATTAATTTATTTCTTTGTTTACTTTTCCTTTTTAAAAATTAATTAAATTAATTAATTAGAAAACTAATTAAATTCTGCTGAAAGATGGCTAAAAGTATTAAAATATGCATTTTCATCGTGTTCTGAGCTATTCTAAAAGTTTCAAATGTCTAGCTACTCGGGAAGTTAGTTAAAAATCGATTGCAAGATTTTTACTGGACAAACAAACAAACAAGAAAGCAAGCTAATAAAAACGTAGTAAAATAGGTAAGCATATACAAAGGCAATTGATAGAGATGGAAGTAGATAGAACTAGATAAGTTTAGGATTTGGAACAGACTTCCCTTATTTAGTATACAACTAAACCAGATTAGATAAAATAACTTTCATTTTTAATTTTTACTGGTCTTATATTACTTTGCTTTGTAAGTTTCATCGCACATTTCCGTTTCCCCAATTTTGAACCACTTCCCGTGATTCAATCTTCCCCAAATTTTGCACATAGATACAACTAAGGTGAAGAATACAGAAACCAAAAAAACAAAAAATAAAAACAAAATGGCGTCAAATTTATTTGCTTTTTAAGTTTCATCGCACACCTATTACCCCAATTTTGAACCACTTACCGTCATTTAATCTTCCCCAAATTTTGCACATAGATACAACTAAGGTGAAGAATACAGAAACCAAAACAAAAAGGTTGAAAATAAGACCAGTTTTGAAAAATGGCATTTTTATATTAATTATTAGACAATTTTTTTTCTCTTCGAAAAATCCCTGATTTTAGATTATTATTTGCAATAAATCTCCAGGTATTAAGGAGGTATACTTTAACTGTATCATTAATAATTTATTTATTTGACGAGAAATATAATAAAAGTTGGTGGATCTGTCTAATCTCATCTTGTTTTATATCTATTATCACTTTGTTCTACGAACATAGCAATTCTTTAAAATATAGAACATTGTTTTTATTTTAATAAAAGCTTTCCATTATTTATATCATCTACGTTTTAATTTATTCTGATTTGAGATAATCCGTTTTCTTCTTTTTTTTTTAATGTTTTTGCTTAACACTAATTCGTAAAACGGTTATATGTTATTTATACTGTTATGTTATCTTTAATCTTTAGTGATTTGATTCAGCCAAAATCTCGTTAGAAAATAAATCTCTAGGGGAGGTTGATAGTGTGCGGCCCAGTAAGCCGGACCCTCCAGAACCGGTTTTACGGTTGTGTTTGTACGTAAGCACCCTTCTAGTGCAATCCACAGATACTCTGTCAGCTAGCAAGGGCGCTTTTATAAATCCTATAACCGGTTACTTGGTGTTAGAGGTCGTTAGCAGGTTACTTGCAGAAGACGTCCGTATCTTGTTGATGTTACCTTCGTAGCGGCAAACTCATTGTTCCGTATAATTCCAGACTATATATTAGCATTGATGTTGACAAAGCGCAAAACGTGAATGCTTAATTGTCGATTATTGAGTGGTGGTATTCCCCATATGCACTCCTTAGTTATTAATTTCCTTAGTTATTAAATTTTTAAATGGAGTCCATATAAATACAAATCTAACGATATTATCCGTTTTCCCTGAAAAAAAATCTAGTTCCTCAGATAACAGCTTTTAACACGGACAGAAAGAGGCCGGGTTCGATTCCCCGCCGAGGAGAAATTATTTTTATAATAGTTTTTGATAAAATGTTCAATAATAATTAAATGTACCTGTGAAAACTAATTAATGGAAAACACTGGGCTAAGTAATTATGAACTCGTATTTTAGAAAGTTTGTCTGAGTTGTCTCTGGCTGATTTGTTGTATATTTAATGAAATATGTATTATAAATTTATTTACATAAATGATTTCATTGTTAAGTTTTTCAAATTTGAAGATAGTTGGAACTATAATATGTTTAGTAACTTAATTGGAATGTAGGAAAAATATAGAAAGGAAAGCACAAAAAGTGATCCTGCTTCCTCGGGTTCCAACTTCTAACATATCGTTCTTCGTCGGCACTTCTTTAGATTGTTACTCCCCTTAGAAAAAAATAGAGGGTAGTAACAATCTAAAGAACGTGTACGTGATGTTCTTCTTTAGACTGTTACTCCCCATATAAAACAGAAGTGTTATATTCTTTTTTCCCAATGTACATTGGGCTAAACATCCCTTAGTCATTTAGTCAAAGTCATTTAATTTCTAAAACATCATAGGGGAGTAACAATCTAAAGAAGTACCAACAAGTCTTCACACGAGTTGAAGAAAAAACAAGTAAGGCGCGCTTCACGTAAGTACGTGGGGCGATAATCCCCGGTTTCTGTACATTAAAGTTAAAATTATTAAGTGTAATATAATTACACTAATTTTAGTTACTACATAGTTACTAAAAACATTTTTTAGTCGCCCGCCTTATTGTCCGCCATGTTAAAAATATTACGTGTGAAATTTTAATAGTTACATATTCTTTTTTTTATATTTCAAGACCTTTAAATTGATATATAACATGTCATGGTGACTAAAAACTTGTTTTTATTCACACGCCATATTGGCCGCCATCTTGAAACTTTTAAGTGTAAAATTTTAATTATTGCATATTCTTTTTCTACACTTCAAGTCCTTTAAATTTATGTATAACATGTCATGGTGACAACACTTTTTTTAGTCGCCCGCCATATTGGCCGCCATCTTGAAAATATTAAGTGTGAAAAATACAAAATGTGTCCAGTTGTTTCAAATGCCGAGATGCACCTGTGTGCCGAATTTCATGTTCCTAGCTATAGTAGTTTATGAATTGAAACAAGCAACGGACAAACAGACAGACAGCCAGAGCCGTTATATAAGGTTTCTTTTTGTACTTTGTACAGAAACCTAAAAATGAGTGGTCCTGAAAGAAGAAGATTTTTATCCCGTACTATTTTCACCCATTACAGACTGCTTCATCTCCGCCTCCATACTAAGAGTCTCCGGATCTTTTTTTTTTTAAATCTCCACTTTTCCGTATAGTTTAAATATTGAATCCGGGTATTCAAAGTTGTAGAGACAGAACTCGGATCAATTTCATATTTACGAGATATGTACTTCTTTACTTTTCTTGCCTTAATCTAAACCTTGGAATAAATTAATTTTTTTCGGGAAGTGATTTTCTTTTAGACATTTTTACTTTGTGTAAATTAGGCTGTAAATGTCAAGAGCTTTATAAACGTCCGAAACGAATTTTTAACTGATGAGAATAAGAAATGTCTATATACAGTGCAAAGGTGATTCCAATTCCATTTAAACTAATGCAGGGGTTCCCAAACTTTTTTTGGTGGCGTACCACTTAATATATCTTGACTTTTTTCATGTACCACTGATGTTTATGCAGGAACAACCAGGGCGTTTTAACAGAAGAAAGGGGGTCCGGGGGCCTTAAATTTTGAGTTTTAAAGGTTCAATCACGTAGGGCTATTCATTATTACAAAAAGGGTAGGCATATCACATTTTTATTAATGCAATAACTTTTTTAAATTTAAGTTGTACCAGACCAGAGAACTGAATCATAACTTTTTTTTACCTTCAATCCTCCGGATAGAGAGTAGGTGTTTGAGAATGATTGTTAGATTATAAAGGGCTAAATAAAAATTGTATTTTTTAAACAAAACATTCTTGAAAGAACATCAAATTAGAACATAAAATATGTAACATGAATAGAACATAGTATATTAATAGAAATTGTATTAAAAAATAAAAAAAAATCATAAAAAACACAATGAAGGAATACTTCCGAACACAAGTTAATGGGATGGATGTGCTTGCAATAATTGGCTCTAACTAACAATGTTTGGCGTGATGGGGCTGAGTTTTAAACACAAACCATCCTCAACACAGGACAGTCTGTTTCTATACTTGGTTTGGAGATGTATTGTATAAGGGATGAATACACTCCTAACAACCGCAAATATTTATGCGGCACGTACCACTGGAGCCGATCCCATGTACCACAAGTGGTACGCAAGTGGTACGCGTACCACAATTTGGGAACCGCTGAACTAATGGAGGTAGAATACGCAAACTTATTAAAGGATGCTAGTGCAAGAAAGTCCTAAATATGGTTCTTAGAAAAAAAAAAATTGATATATTTGTGGTGTCGCGGGACACCATACATTCATAGGAATGAAGTTCCTTACATTTTTCATTAAATATAAATGATATTATCACACTGCTAAGTACGTATACGTTGCTAACTACTTATACATGGCGGAGTTAGAAAAGAGACAAAATTAAATGTAACGAACTGTTTGTACCTAGCGGAGTTAAAGCAAAATTAAAAGAAAAGCATTATTTGTACCATTAAAGTAAGCGTCTTACAATAATTATGTATTGAATATTGAGATAAAAGTTAATCATAATGAGTTTATAGTTAAAGAGTATGTTTGTAATTTATAGGGAATAGAAACTGTTTTCTACCTACCCGGCCTACTAATTTAAAATACATATTATAAAATATATCTATTCCCTACTCAAAAACGTCTGCTTGTGTCAGGTTGAAATTTTACATGCCTGTTTCAATTGTACATTGGACGTTTGTCCAATGTACAATTGTTACACGTTTTATTAAATTTACATTAAGTTTTATTAAAATCGTTACACTAGCACTAGAACATAAGATATCGGTAAAAAATGTTGTTTTCTTTATTTTAAAAATTTAGGTCCACTTCAATAAATTTAACGATATTTTTCTCTTCGTAGCAGCATCGGTGTTCGTTTTACTAACAAAATTTATTTTAAAAAGTTGTTTGTCTCTTTAAATAGATGAAGTTAAAATTTTATCCCTTCCTAAAATTCCAATTTTAAATTTGAAGCTTACGTTTACGCGAGCGTTGCGCGTGAACGCTTGGGCTGATAATGTTGTCCAACGAACTCAGCCTGGGCATTGGTAAAATGAACATGTGTACCAAATTTGAACTAACTCGGTCATCTTATACACAAGTTATCGTCAACGGTAGATTTCGTGACGCTTGGGTTTTTGTGACGGTGGTTTTTTTCTGATTCACTCCCGGGCTCCTGAACGTGCCATAAGGAACTTCGTTCCAAAAAGGTATGCAACAAATACACCGTCAATATTAATTCCCAGAAACTTTGTCGGTCGGATCTTCCTCATTTTTATGAATTTTGTTTGTTGTAGAGAAATGATTTTCGTTTTATAGAAACACTTTTATATAGAGAACGTGGGACATGAACTTAAATACGTAATTCGAGATTTTCGTTGTATAGAATTTCGTTATAAGGAAATCCGACTGTATTTGCTATTTACTAAGAAGTTAATTTAATTATTTTATAAGGAGAATGGAGAACACGGCGCAGCGTCCAACCCATAATACCGTATATTGTCTGTTATACTTTCTTATTTATCAAATTTAAAACGGTGATGAATTCATTTTATAAAAAAATCCTCCCATAATAATTCATAAGATCTGTGTGATGGTTTACACGTGCATAAAGATCGGCCTTGACACTGGGGAAGGTATCTAGCCCCAGCAGTGAGGTAGCGCCCTTCCGAGGGTTGTCGAGCGAACCAATTACCCTATAATATTATTAAATATGTATTTTGCATTTTTACTTTTCCTCACTACTTATAGTAGGAAAAGTATTGTTTTCACCAACAAATTTTTTTTCGAGATTTCAACGGAATTATCCGTTTTGGGTGTTATTAAGAACCTTCTGAGTGGTTTTCATCATGGCGTCTGTATGTGTGTTATCATCGTAGCGCCCAGGGTATTTCACCTAGATAGTTGAAACTTGTTAGAAAAATCAGTCCTTCCTTACTTCTAGTTGTGCCGCCCGGAGAATCAACATATTCAGCCATCTTGAACCCAGTTTGCTGAGTCAACAAACATTAAAAATAAAAAAAAAATCGTTCCAAATCGGAAAGAGGTCCGATCGAGTTGAAATTTGGCAAGAATGAACCTCTCTGTATGACAAGCAAATCCACTAAATTTAATTTTGATATTGGCCGCCATTTCTAAGTTTTTAATTTTGAAACTTTGACGGTTAATAATACCGAAAGTATAAACGTGTTTGACATATAGCATATCGTTAGAACCGGTAAAAAAAAGGTAGAAAGGTATCCTTCTGCCCCACTACACGGCTCTCTATTACAATCTCCCTCTTTAACTATCAACTTATCATGATTAACTATTTTCTTAATATCTAATATTCTTTACGGTCGCTTCAATGAAGAGCCACGCGATGCCTGGTTATAAATATGTTAGCCTCGTACACACCAAACGCGCAATCGCAAACAGGGTTTGCAAACGATTGCAAACAACAAACGATTGCAAACAACTGCAAACACGACGTCTACACCGGACGCGCATTCTAGACAAACAGGTGTTTGTAAACGATTGTCCTTGTTCCCAGTTATTTTTCATTATTTTCTTGTACACTACATCATCAAGTACTATAGAAAACTATATTGCACTTGCATTAACTTTGTAATATGGTTCTATCAAAACGCGGTATAAGCGCCGGCTTATTTATTATCATTGGTGAGTTAGTAAAAAATGCCAAAGTAAAAAAAGACGAAGAGTCTGGATGTCAAACAAAATTTCTCTTCGATCATCCCTGATTTTAGATTATTATTTCTACAAAAATACAATACAACGCCAAAACATATAGAAATTTTATACAAATAGAAATCTGTTCTTTTGGTGGAAACAAGATAGTAGTAGTAGTAGTCTAGTACTTTCTACTAGGACGGGTAGGACGAACCACTTGTTCGAACCTTGCAATTAGGTCATCACTTAGGCCCTTTTTACACCCCGCGGTAGAGAGTTCCAGCCACTTCACACATCATACCTCTGTACATAGTACCGCCAAAGCGAGTATGATGTGATCAATAGTGAGCCATATAAATCAGAGTGTCTCGGCGAGGAATCGAACCCCGTCTCGATCCACTCGAGATTCAGTGATGGCCGAGCAGACGTGGTTTAACCCACACGGCTACGCTAGCTCCCTCAACAACAAATAAATATCAATAAACAAGATAAATATCAATGTAATATTTCGTCTTATGAGAGCCCATAGTAATATGCTTGGAAGCAATATAATTATTTTAAATAATAGTATGAGACGTATTTTTGGACTTTTATGTCATACATATATTTATCTATTTAATCCGGTTATTTTTAATCTTGGATTTACATCCAAGATCTGCCTGAGCAGCTGTGAACACAGCTGCTCAGGCAGAAAAGGAATTCCATGAAATCATTACGGATCCGCCTCTACTAACACTGTCTAGGTTAATCTGAATTAAACACAACTAGGACAGGACTGGGCAACTTCCTTGAGGAAGCCCCCCTCCCTTCCTTGTTTCTACCAACACTTTTTTTGACTCGGATTATTGGAAACTCCGATTATCGGAACTCGGACTATCGAGGCTTTACTGCATTAATATGATATTATGTTATAATATATTAACATTTTTTTTAAACACCCATTATCACTTACAAAATTGTATATATCACAGTCAAAACATTCTAAAATATAATTAATTTAATTAAGAGAGGAAGAATGAAAACAGAAAATCCTATTATACTTGGCTTGGCATCACAAATACCGCTTTTATTGTAGTGAGGACTTAAATCCTATATTTTCCTTTTTGTTGTATCGATAAAATATGATTTGGCACACTTATCGATAGAGTTACGCCTTTATATAAAAATTTATTTTTGTTTATTGCATAACTGTATATTTACTGGCGAGTGTGAGTAAGTAGTGTTAGGATTGCACCTTGTGTCAACTTAAATCAAGTACAAGGACCGGTTCCTTCTCGCTACCTTCGGTCTGTCTACTAGAACGTCGTTCTCTTGATAATATGTATTGATAAATCATAAATCATGCCATATTCAATATTTTTTTTTACCCGCATTTTTATAGAGTTAATGTTTTATGTTTAACAAATACATATTTAAATTAAGTAATAATAAGGGCTATTACTAAAAAAGTATAAAATGTCAGTGGGTTTCATCTAAGCTCAAGAAGGGATGGCGTTATAGCTTGAGGGCTACTATATACCCTGAGGTATTTCAATATTGGCTCCTATTTCTCTTTCCTTTCTCTTACTCTCTCGCACTTTCTCATCTTACCCCCTCTACTTTAACCCAATATCTATAGATTTCTTGCTCAGTCCTACATCAGAGTACTTGCGAGAGTGCGATGACCTTCCATTTACATGTAAGTAGACTAAGTAGAACTTCGCTGATCCGGAATTCTCAACTGTAAATAAAACCTCCTACCAATAAAACCTGAACTATTTTAGCGTAACTGTTTAATAAAATTTTGCTTTGATCCGTTTATTATTGTGTGTTTTTTATCCGTATTAGTTAAGTGAACTAGTGACCCCTGGGTGAACAAACTACAGTATGTCAGTATCCTGTTAATTTTTATTATTTACTATATGTCACCAAAAGAAAATATAAATAAAATCTGATGGCACAGCTAAATTAGAGGAAATATAAAAATGTTATAATAAAATATAAAAAAAGAATATATAGTTGGATTGATAGTGTGAATGGATGTGAGTTTTGACAGTGGCTGGGGCGGATAGCCTGAATGGATAAGAATTTTGACAGTGGCTGGGGCGGATAGCCTGAATGGATAAGAATTTTGACAGTGGCTGGGGCGGATAGCCTGAATGGATAAGAATTTTGACAGTGGCTGGGGCGGATAGCCTGAATGGATAAGAATTTTGACAGTGGCTGGGGGTGAATAGCCTGAACGAATAAGAGTTTTACTATCTGTAGCGCCGTATAATTAAAATTTGTTAATATTTCAGCGTATCACTATTTATTTTAAGGTAACAGATTTAAAACGAATTGTAAAAAGTTAAAAAATAAAGATTTGTATAACTGCCCTTACGTTAACACGAGCGCAATCATTATTAGAACCCCTGAATTGTTTTAAAATTGTTAAAGTGTTAACAGAGTGCAACGTGATAGAAGGAAGAAGGGAGGAGGGGGGGGGGGGGGGGTAAATTTATTAGTATTGTAATAACAATTGATTGGATTGTTTTCATTTATTTTTAATTCCGAAATCTACAGAGTTGCTATTTACTAAGAAGTGTAAGATCTTTATTAAGATTCAATTATTAATGCTAAATGTGCGGTTGGCAGCACTGAGTAAAAGTAAAAACGAGGGAAGACTAGGAGAGTGGCGCGTAGAGTGAGTGAGTAGAGCGTGGTGTATGTGGTGTTGTATTGTAATTTTGTATTGGATTTGTTGTATCATTCGAGGTGGAGATTGTTGATTATGCATATGAAGGGTACACGGGAAAAAGGATGAGTCACATTTTTGTAGAAATTGAGTTAGCAACGCCATCTTGTAGCTCAAGGCGTGTACTAACAGTATCACAAACCTCATTTTAAAGAAACTATTAAAACCTACCCAAAGATGTGTTTAAAAATATGGTGTACAGGGGAAGAAAGATGAGGCTCCAAAAAGTACAGGGGAAAAAAGATGAGAGTCCACCACTATGTTCCCCTACCTTGGACTCGCTTCTTAAAGCTACTATTTATACTAATCAAAATGCCCTTTTCTTACAAGACCTATTTGGTGCTTCAAAATAAATTCAGAATCAACAGAGTATATTTTTACTACAATTACAATATGTTTAATGGTCGTTACTCTTTTTGTGTTAATTTTAATGTTTTAATTTTTTCTTTTTGATTCCTTTTTTAATGTTTCACTTTTTTTTTTAAAATAAATAATTATATGTCAAATAACTATAACAATATAATTATAAAACAATCATTTTATGAGAGAGTAAAATAAAAGGAATAAAATAATTGAAGAATAAGTAAGAAAAAAGTTTTTTTCCAGTTTCAATAGATTGTTTGTCCACAAATTCCTGGGGAAGAAAGATGGGAGTCGAATGAATTTTAGCTATTTTTGATAATAACTGCTGTTAATTCCACAATAAGGTCTTTTTCTCAAATTAAATATGATTAAGAACAATTATAATAATAATTTATTTACCTAAAATAATTATAACACCACAAATAGCTTTTCCAGGAGTCTGTAAACTTTGTTTTCCATTTTTCTCGAAATACAAAAAAAGTGTCTCTCATCCTTTTTCCCGTGTACCCTTCATATATTTTTAGAGTTAATGGTGTTTCTGGAGTTTTGTTTATTACAGAAGTTAAATGTTATAACTATATAGGGCAATGGAGAACATGGTGGCTAGTTCGCCTCGGTCTTACCGAATACTGTTATTTATCAAATGTATACGGTGATAATGTATTCATTCCACAATAAGTTCGTATTTTCTTCAAATAAATAAACAATGTCCTAGGCCTCCACAAATAAACTCAATGTCCTACGGTTCACAGTTCCATAAATGGCGTCTCGATACTGATAAAGAGGGCGCATATCACTCCAATTAAAAGCACTAGGCAGCGGCCACGTTCCAGGGATTGACAAGCCGAACAATTAACAATATAAAACAAAAAAATAAAGTTTATTAAAATAAAGATGAGACGGACGGACGGTCGAACTAACTACCAAAAGCATCTAGATCTAGAATAACCTCAAAACACTAAAAAGGGATTATCTAAATAGCAATTACATTTTGCCCCACTTCAAAATTTGGCGGCTTTTAAATGTTTTTGGAAGGTAACTTATCCCTATTTAGTGTTTATTAAAACATTTGTACAAATAAACATTTGGTACGGTGCGGTTTGGGGAAGGGTTTAGAAAAGTTCGCGGGCTTTGCTCGAATGTATTATTTTGACAAAGAGGTATATCAACTCTCCTAGGTACAAATCATACGGTATTATATAATCTCTCGAATTTATAAAGCGTACAAATGCACTGTTTGACAAAGGGATATAATCTCTCAAGTGTACAAATAAAGCAAAATTGTGCCGCCAAGCGATTCTCGACCGCACCGTCTTCTTCAGTTTAGCCAAAAGGGTAGATAGGCACGACTCTCACTTAGACGGAAAGTAGAAAATGGACAAAACAGTTATCATAGTAATTATATATATAATATAAAAAAAAAATGAAGACTTGAAGTAAAGATTTCATACAGGTTTTAAAATTGCACCGCGAAAAAGATGTTTTGAAACCAATTTTTTGCTTATCCTCTAGAAATAGGCTTCAGATGAAGTCGCGCGGAGGTCCTCTAGCTGAAGAAAGTCCTTTTAGGGGGAAATATTACTTCCTGTTTTAAAATGGCGGGCAGCTAAAAATTTTAAAGCTCAACTCGAAACCAGCCACCAGCCATTGTCTCAAAAAAATGACAAGAGACCAAAATATTTTCCCTTTCATATAAACCTAATGACTAAATTTGACTCCTAGTCACTGACTAGGAGTCAAATAGACAACTTCTCCTGACTCATCCATTAATTTTGTTTGTTTGGTTTTAAAAAAATGACGATTTAACTTATTAAGGAATTTTAACTACTTAGACTTAGACAACGAGGTTAGATGTACCAAATTTAGCAACGAAATATTACCTAATAACTTATAAATGAGTTTTTTATTTACCCCTATGGACACAGAGTTTATAAATGTATATTATAAAGTTTGGACTAGTAATTACAAGACATCCCGTATAGCAATGTACAACTACCCATAGATACAGCGATTTCCTGCATTTCAACTGATCAGATCAAGCTATAAATACAAAAACTATTAAATATTAATTATTATTAATCATTTATTATATTAATTATTGATTATTACCATTTATATAATCGAGTATGTAGTGTCCCGACTCACCTTAAAATGATTTGTTATTGCTCAAAGCTAAGGCAAACATATTTATTCCATTAAAAATAAATGTTTGTTTTGATTTTTTGGTCTTCAAATAGGTATAATAACTTATTTGGATAGATATCTAAATTAATTTACTTAATTTTACTTTCTTTCTAAATATAAAATGAAGCCTGTTGCAATGGGCCGTTGTTTATAATTGAATTATACCTCGAGATTCGAGAAAAAAAGTCAGACCTTAGGGGTACCTCACGAGCATAGTTTTCTACTATAATATAGCTAAAGAAAACTCGTATAGTTCAACTATACAAATAGTTTTGGACTTTACGAAACGGTTACACAGCTATAGCAGAATTATACGCTAGTTTTCTATCCTTTTTGTACGTAGCTATACACATTTATTTTCAACTTTTATTAGTAAATGTTGCCACTTACCTGCTTCTATATTCTAGAGTAATCTGAAATCTAGATTTTAGATCTTGTAGGTCCTGCATTTAGATTTCAGCATCTTCAAGATTGTTTGTATGATGTATAAACACATTATCTACTTTAGTGATGTCTACTCTAGTGTAAAAAAAAATTAATTAAAAAAAAAAAAAAAAAAATATGTCAGGATTAGGTTATTTTTTTGCTCGGGTAGTCTAAGACTAGAGTCTAGAAACTAAAAAAATGTGAATTATACATCATGTAGAGTCGAGGAAAAATATCTTACCTTAAACATTTCTTTGCATCTTTAATTAACTAGTAGTTCTGTGAACAGTAGACCTCGCGAAAATTAGAAACAAAATTAAAAGCGGACAGAGGGTCACTTTAAATACGAATCTAGAGGTATAAGTCGATTTCCCGAGAAAAATCTAGTTTCTGTGAAATACATTTTAAACGCGGACAGTGAGAGGTGGGGTTCGATTCCCTGCTGGGGCAAAGTTATTTTTATGGTATTTGTAAAAATTTAATTCGAAAATAAACCATAAAAATCGATTTATTTACTTAGAGGATAAATGATAACCCGAGGTGAAAAAAGAGAAATTAATTTAAGCTATAAATTTGGGTGCACTCCCCCTCAAATACTCTGAAAAAACAGTATTTCTCGAAAACTATTCCGACGATTTTTAATTAATTTTTTAAAAATGTTGTCCATTTAAATACGAATCTAACGGTATAAGAAGTTTTCCCGGGAAAAATCTAGCTTCTGAGAAAATAATTTTAAACGCGGACAGTGAGAGACCGGGTTCGATTCCCTGCTGGGAAGGTTATTTTTATGGTAATTCTAAACATTTTTTAAACAAATAAACCATATACATCGATTTTAATGTCTTAAAGGAACATCTATTCCAAATTTCAAGAAAAAATAAAAACATTTTTTTTTTTTGAAAAAAAAGTCTAAATAACATTTTTTTTAAAATTAATAACAATTTTTTTTTTTTTTTATAAAAAATTAACTATATATATTTATTTTCACAACTTGAAGTAATTCATGCCAAATTTCAAGATAAACAAAAAATAAATTAGAAAAAAAAAATTGTTTTATTTTTTTAAAAATTTAAAAATGAAATTCATTAAATATAAAACTCATACGTTGTTTTTTATGACTTCTAAGAACATCTATGCCAAATTTGAAGAAAATCTAATTAAGCGTTTGGCCGTAAGCGTGTAACAAACATTTTCAGTCGAAATGCAAAACGGTCTAGTACCTGGGCAAGATATATATATATATATATGCGCCCTCCACGATTTTTCGTCAGGTTATCTTTTCTGGCTCATAACAAACCATTGTTTACTAGAGTTCTGTAAGCATTTTATAGTTTTTTCCTCTTTTTATTCTATTAAAAGCTTTTTTAACCGTTTTTACCCTTATCATATATTAGTAACATCATTAATAAGCCAACAAATGTATACATTATAGGTGATAAAACAAATAATTCTCACAAATAACTCAAATAAGATGTAAAATAACTTACTTACAGATGTGCTCTTTTTACTGTATTAAATGCTTTTTTAACTGTTTTTAACCTTATCATGTATCAGTAACATCATTAACTAGTGATGCGGTGCATAAAGAACTCGCATACATTGAGGTCTTATGAGTACATCACCCATACTATGTTCTCAATATTGCTACCAGGATAATTTTTCGGTGAAAACCTAACATATTCAACCTCAAAACAGGTTTAAAATCATTTTACGAAAAACAGCAATAAGAATAAGCTTACTTTTTAACACCCTCATCTCGGTCACATTTGTTGATAACGTTGCTACTCATAAAGCCTTTTAAAACAATGTATGGTATATCATTCTGACTACAATCTTCCTCTTTAATCGTCATATTATAGGACCAAGATGATGTGAGCAGAATTAAATTTCGTATAAATTCGCAAGTTCTCAGGAGCTAAAATGTTTTCCATTCATCCATACATAATCCATATTTAATAAAGTCATTGCAAGCTCACCACGCTCACCAGTTTTTACCTATATAATCTTTATTTAATAATATTAATGCAGGCTCGCTACGCTCGCCTGGTTATATAGCCAGGGTGTCCAGCAGCCTTGAATTCCTTGAACTCCTGGAATTGTGCTTGAATTTTTAGGATGCTTGAAAAAACCTTGAAATGTGCTTGAATTTTGAAAAAATAACAGAAAACTTAAAATATGCTTGAATTTTTACAAAATCGGGAATTTTAAAGACCCTAGGTTGTCTAAAAGTACCAATACATTTTGAATTTTTTATTATCCGAACCACCCTAAACAACATTAGTTCGGATAATCGATGCGCTACTGTAAATTGTATTTCATTTCTCTGGGTTACAACTGCTGTAATTAGGTTGAATTAATACAATTAATATTATAGTAGGCTGGAGGGTTTATTTGGAATGAAAGTCCTTCGAGTAATATTTATTTTTATTTCATCAGAGCTTAGTGATCACTGAAGAAGCTCAGGTCCATGGTGAAAGCTTTGATGAAATAAAAATATATACTCGAAGTTTCATTCCAAATAAACTCTCCAGCATACTATACTATTCTACAAGTCCAAAAAATAAAATCTCTTCTATTATAAAAGTAATTAACTCTGTGATTAACAATACCAAGTCCCGAATTAAGATTTCAATTTTTCTACAAGTCTTAGGAATCGACATTTGCGATAATAGAACTAGACCGAGAAATAACGCTTATAATTATGTAGTACCCAATTAGCCCATTCATGCTACGGAAAGTTTAAATTTTAATTTAAATCAAATTATAATTATTATTAACAATAGGAGACAGACAGAGAAAAATAGACTCCAGCATCAGGATTTGAACCACGGGCCCTTCGGTATTTCCAGTGCAGATGCTCTAGCCAACTAAGCTATAAAGGAGGCCCGTGGTTCGAATCCCGGGGCTTGAGTCAATTTTTCTCTGTCTGTCTCCCAAAAGTAATTAATAAAAGTAATTAGTAAAGTTAATTCTATTATAAAAGTAATTAATTTACTCATACTATTTTTCTCATATTTTTTTCTATAATTCTAAGAAATTGTGAATAAACCACTATTCTAATAACTAATGTTAATAAAACCCAGCCTTGAATTTTATAAAATTGAGCCCTGAAAAACCTTGAAATATGCTTGAATTTTAAATTTTAATATTGCTGGACACCCTGATAGCGCTTGTAACTAATATTTATTTAATAATAGTAATACATGCTCGCTACGCTCGCCAATTTATACCGCATTTCTATATAATATTTATTTAATAAAAATATTGCGGGTTCGCTGCGCTCGCCTGTTTATATAGCATTTTTACATTATCTTTATTTAATAAAAATTATTGCAGGCTCGCTGCGCTCGCCTGGTTATACAACATTTGTACGTAATATTTATTTAATAATATAAATGCAGGCTCGCTACGCTCGCCGGTTTATACAACATTTCACATAATCTTAATTTAATAACGTTGATGCAGGCTCGCTTCGCTCGCCTGCTTATATAGCATGCATTTGTAGTAAATATTTTATTTAATAAAATGATTGCAGGCTCACTACGCTCGCCTGTTATAAAAGTAATATTAATGCAGGCTCGCTACGCTCGCCTGTTTATACAGTATTTCTACATAATCTTTATTTAATAATATTATTGCAGGCTCGCTGCGCTCGCCTGTTATAAAAGCATTTCTGCATAATCTTTATTTAATAATATTAATGCAGGCTCGCTACGCTCGCCTGTTATAAAAGCATTTCTGCATAATCTTTATTTAATAATATTAATGCAGGCTCGCTACGCTCGCCTGTTATAAAAGCATTTCTGCATAATCTTTATTTAATAATATTATTGCAGGCTCGCTACGCTCGCCTGTTATAAAAGCATTTCTGCATAATCTTTATTTAATAATATTATTGCAGGCTCGCCTGTTTATACAGCATTTGTAGTAAATATTTTATTTAATAAAATTATTGCAGGCTCACTACGCTCACCTGTTGTAAAAGTATTTGCACATAATAATTATATAATAAAATGAATGCCGGCTTGCTGTGCTTGCCTTTTTATACAGTATTAGTACATAATCTGTAGCCTTTAAAATTCCTTTAAACGAACTATAACATGTTATGCAGATATGTAAAACTTTTTTTTGTTTTCTTTATATTGGCCGCCATTTTAAAAATATTATGTGTGAAATTTGAATAGTTGGATATTCCTTTTCTAGACTTCAAGAGCTTTAAATTTATGTATAACATGTCATACTGACTAAAAACTGTTTGTTTAGTCTTCCGCCATATTGACCGCCATCTTGAAAATATTAAGTGTAAAATTTTATTAGTTACATATTCTTATCCTCCTCTTAAAGGCCTTTAAAACGATGTATAACACATTATGCTGGATATAACTTTTTATTTTAGTCGTCCGCCATATTGGCCGCCATCTTGAAAATATGAACTGAGAAATTTTATTAGTTACATATTCTTTTTCATCTCTTAAAGACCTTTAAAACTATGTATAACATATTATGCTGGCTTAAACTTTTTTTTATAGTCGTCCGCCATATTGGCCGCCATCTTGAAAATATTAAATGTGAAAATTTATTAGTTACATATTCTTTTCCTCCTCTTAAAGATCTTTAAAACGATGTATAACACATTATGCTGACTAAAACTTTCTTTTTTTGTCGTCCGCCATATTGGGCGCCATCTTGAAAATATTGAGTGAGGAATTTCCAAAAACTATACACTTCTCACAAATGCTGAGATGCATATATGTGCCAAATTTCGTTGAAATTTATCAATTTTTACTCCAGTTATCGTTAGACAAACAAACACACAAACAAACACACAAACTTTTCAAATCCCAAGTCTCTGTAATGAAGAACTCACTGCGCTCGTTCAATAAGCCAATAAATGTATACATTATAGATGATAAAACAAATAATTGTTAGAAGTCATTCTAGATTAGACTAGCTACTTTTCCTGATTTATCCTAGTTACTTCTTTTCTTCTAAGCAATAGAATATATCTTTAATACTTTTAGTAATTTGTTGCTAAAAATATAAATAAATATTTTATATTGCGTGCATTATTCATTCAGAAGTTATGTGTGTCATAAACGAGGGTTTTGTATTTTGTTGTTATGGATTCAGTTTCCTATTCATTTATTGTTATTATTCCCAAGCTTCTTATTTGATTTCTTTATCAAGTTTGATTTCTTTATTAGTTATTACATATGTTATTATCTTATTAATATAACAGTAATTAACTGTTATATTAATAAAGATGGTATTTTAGCTGTTTAATTTTTATGCCGCCCGGAGATAAAATATTGTATGCAACAAGGCAGCAAAGGAAACATTTCTGCCTCGTTTATTCATTGCCTGCCTCGGCTTCACCTCGGCAGTCAAATAGGTAAATTACCTGCCTCGGCTTCGCCTCGGCAGTTAATTACCATAGCCTGTCCTCGCCTTCGGCTCGGAGGCTAATCTAATCAATCGTCAGTAAAATTACATTTTGCTGCCTTGTTACATAAATAACTATTATTTATTTTAAGTGAATTTAAGATTAGGTGGAAATAATGGAATTGTTTTCATTGATTTACTTTGTTAGGTTATTAATAATAAGTTTGAATGTTAGTCAATATGTAGGTCAAAAGGACAAGTTGATCACGTCCGTCTGTTATTGGGCTTATTAGCCATTAAATTGAGAACAATCATTCCGATTCATTGTCTTAAGTTGAAGTTAATTGTTGGTTTAAGTGTTCAATTCTTGAGTAGTTAGGTTTGTTGCAATTATAGCAACGCTTTGCCGATATTTCCACCTTTCCTCAACCTCACTCTCTTTAAACAATTTTATCTACGATTGATACGAAATATAAACATTATATCTTTGTTTAGAAACTTTGCGTAGAAACTGATTATTTACGTACATGTATTCATTGCGCATGCGCGTCTCATAGTTCTGAATAATTCCTCTTCTTTACCACACTAGTGCGGTAAAGAAGAGGAATTCTTCAGCTTTACGCACGATTAGTGAGTTTGTTTACATTTAACAAAATTAATTTGGTGTTCTTTTATTAAAGTAACTGTTTATATCGAGTTTTTAGTGAAAAACAATGAGTGAATCAAGTGACTTTGACGAAAATGTGGAGAATAATAATCCTCCAGAAATAATTAATTCGGCAAAAAATACAACTAATGAATTAATGCCATCTTTATCAAAAGAGAGATACGAACTTACATACAGCAAGTTTATTTGTTTCTGTATTTATTATTTAAATCTAACAATCGTAGATAAAGTACGGTACGCAACTCGTGCGAAAACGGCATTTTGCATTGCTCGTGTGGTTTTACTATCCTCGCTATCGCTCGGGTGCAAACTCCACACTCGCATGCAAAATGCTACTTTCTGCACTCGACGCGTAATGTACTATAAAATGTCATAGTTTTAAACAATTCTGGTAGTACTTAATTATTAAATTCTTCACACTTTCACCTGAATTAAGGTAATGTTCTTGTTATAAGTACTATAAACATGCTCTGATGGGGAGATAGCGACTAGCACGTATGTATAATAAAAAAAAATATACCAACCGGCGCGGCGTCATATTATCAAATGATCACCCCCCCCCCCCCCGAAATCAGGGATTCCCTTCCTCAAAACTCACAATTTGTATAAATTTCTTTGTCATCTATAAATTTTAGAAAAAATATCACAGTTTGTTTCACATTTTATTTTGTTATTCAAAAACTAAAGCTACAATAAAATAGTGGAGTATGTGTCGGCATGTCGATTTCAACGATATGAACAATTACAAAATTGCTACACTAGAATGCTAGAATACTTGCACTTGCTTCCTTAGTAAAAGAAATATTAAAGGAGGAAAATAATTAAAAGTAATCCAGAGAATGGTTATTAAAAAAATGTCATTCTGTATAAGTTATGGAGCCTTTGTCTATTTGGCTTCATCAAAACGTTTATTTGGGTCGTTTTGATGAAATGTTACAGATGTTCAGAAAAATCATACCCCGTGGCGAAGTCGATAAGTAAGTTTTATTTTTTTTAATTTGGGAGTGCCAACGCCTACAAAAATGAAACGTGAAAAAAATATATACCTATATGTATATACATATATATTTCTCGCTAAAGGTTGTGACGATTTTTTATTAAATTCGAACCGTGTACGGAATTTCACTTTTTGTTGCAACATGAGAAAATGGGTTTTGGCCGCTAACAGTGGCGAAGGAATTCGATTATTTAATATCGTCCATGTCGATATGTTTAGAAAAAATCGGTCCGAGACAACTCAGACAAACTTTCTCATATACGATTTCATAATTATTTAGCCCAGTGTTTTCCATTTATTAGTTTTCGTATGTAAATTTAATTATTATTGTGCATTTTATTAAAATTGATCATAAAAATAACTTCTCCCGAGCGGGGAATCGAACCCGGGCTCTCTCGGTCCGCGTTTTAAGCTTTTTTCTCAGGAACTAGATTTTTCCCGGGAAAACGGCTTATATCGTTGGATTCGTATTTAAATTGACTATATTTTAGAATTTTTTAATCAAAATCGTCGGAACCGTTTTCGAGAAATAATTTTTTTTCACGTTTTTTCAGAGTTTTTGGGGAGCAGCGCCCCTAAATTTGGAGCTAAAATTCATTTCTCGATTTCGCCTCGGGGTATGATTTTTCTGAACATGTATGCCAAATTTCGTCAAAATCTGCTCAGTAGTTTAGGCTCCAGGCGTCTGCACAGACGACAGACGACAGACAGACATTTTTTAAAAACCACTTTTTTGGACTCAGGGGACCTCAAAACGTGTAAATCCATCAAAATCTCAAAATCGAATTTTCGCGCCATCACAATACTTTCTCTTTATATGAGAAAGTAAAAAGATAGTGAGAGAAATAAATATCATAGATGAAGGTGATCCCTTGAATTATTCAGTAATGATGTATAAATGGGTCCTTAGGGATTTAAAAAACACATACTCTTCTACGTCATCTGGCTTTATTTCGACTCCAACCTTCAGTCATTTTCAAGCATCCTATTGAGTTGTGAACTTTTGTCTTTTGCTATGCAAAATCGTCATTTTTTAATAAATAATTGCAAATTTTTCGGTCATTGGACCTTTCCTAAGTAGGAAACCCCCAAACTTCACAATCATCTTAATTTAAAAAACTCTGCTTTAAAACATTAACTTCATCACCAAAACAGACAGCTACACTAATAACAATAACAATCTAAACAATTCTTGACTAATTTAATTAAAATGACTAGTATAATTTAAAATAAAAAAGGGGAACAAAAATTATCACAGCTTAATAATTAAATTACATTGTACATTGTAAATTACATTATAGGTACAATGTAATTTAATTATTAAGCTGTGATAATTTTTGTTCCCCTTTTTTATTTTAAATTATACTAGTCATTTTAATTAAATTAGTCAAGAATTGTTTAGATTGTTATTGTTATTAGTGTAGCTGTCTGTTTTGGTGATGAAGTTAATGTTTTAAAGCAGAGTTTTTTAAATTAAGATGATTGTGAAGTTTGGGGGTTTCCTACTTAGGAAAGGTCCAATGACCGAAAAATTTGCAATTATTTATTAAAAAATGACGATTTTGCATAGCAAAAGACAAAAGTTCACAACTCAATAGGATGCTTGAAAATGACTGAAGGTTGGAGTCGAAATATAGCCAGATGACGTAGAAGAGTATGTGTTTTTTAAATCCCTAAGGACCCATTTATACATCATTACGAAATAAATATCTATATATTGTAAAAAATTGTAAAGAAGAGAAAAATTGAATATGATAAATAGACAAATAGATGGAGTACTTCTTATAGATCTAATACACGAGTAGTCTCGAATTAATAATATAAAATACAATTCATCGCAGTTCTTCATGATTAAAAACAAATTAATATTAGTGTTATAACGAGGATTCCATCTTAGAAACGCTTGTTACCCGAAAGGGTTAAGAAGAGAGAAGAGCCGACTTGTCATGTCAGTATACCGCGCGACCATCGAAATCCAAGGGTAAGGGTTAACTCACTTTCCTTCAAGGGCGGCCATTTTAGTGTTGCCTAGGTGGAGGCACATTACCAAGCCACATCCTAGACTCTATATTTTTATTTATTTAGATGAATGTTATCGCATTGATAATTCCTCATTTAATCTTATTACACATTATTATTGTTTTGCAACTTGCAACTATAGATTAAGGATTTTGTTTTTAAATTTGTACAAAATAGTCTGAGAGAGCGCCCGCCACCCCAGTTTGGCCACCTCTGACCTCTGGCGGCCGCCTGCCTCGCCTATGCATAGGGTTACCATAGTTTTTGAAGGCCAGATCCGGACAGAGACAACTCCGGGGGGGGGGGGAATAATATTTTTTTTGTGAAATTTGAAATATTAATAAGTTACAAATATATAATTACGTTATATATATATTAATATAATATTTATTTGTTAATATCATATTCAACTTTTGCTAGTCTCTGCTGATGGGTCCAGGGATGGGTTCTTCGTTATTCTTGCTTCGTACTTTTCAGATGAACTAACTTTCCTTAGGAAAAGCTTGTCATTTTGATTTTGTCGTGGAATTCTGAGCATGTCATAATAGAATTTGCTTTGACACATAGATAATCTTCCTCTTTCAGGCGACCAAGTAGACCCCATCATCGGTTTTGCTGCGTTTTCCGTTTATCTTAGTAAAATCCGGACATTTCTCAAATCCGGACGCAAAACCGGACAGATGGTGAATCAATTTCTATTAAGGATTTGTATTGGCACTACTGTACTAAAACTATGAGTATTGTGTCATACTCGTACAATTGTAGAGACATTAACTTTTGCATAATTCATGTACAGTATTATAAAAACTTATTAAAACAAGTTTTAGTACATTTCGTTGTTTTTGTTCAT
Organism: Gerris lacustris; assembly: GCA_951217055.1. Taxonomy (NCBI): domain Eukaryota; kingdom Metazoa; phylum Arthropoda; class Insecta; order Hemiptera; family Gerridae; genus Gerris; species Gerris lacustris. The sequence continues at coordinate 69,211,635 of OX578282.1, forward strand.
TCATAATCCCTCAGCTAACTTTGTTAGTCACATTACTACCTTTAACAATATTAATTTAAATCAAATTATAATTATTATTAACTACGGGAAACAGACAGTGAAAAATACACTCCAGCGCCGGGATTTGAACCACGGGTCTCCTGTAAACAGGAGACCCGTGGAGTGTATTTTTCACTGTTTGTTTCCCGTAGTTAATAATAATTATAATTTGATTTAAATTAAAATTTAAACTTTCCGTAGTATGAAAACTACCAAAAACTTAAAAATTGAACTTTAACAGTATTGTGAGCAGATCAAAATTCAACAAAACAAAAATTAAAAAAAGAATCGGTACGGTAACTAATTATATAAAAAACTTGGTTTCTGAATGTGAATAGCTGATATAATGATAACAGAATAAGTTGCTTAAACTAATTTACGCAAATTATACTTTTATCATGAAAAAAATGTCCAGCTGTTCTACCATCAAAAAGTTTTATACTAAGGTAAGGAGTTAATAAACGGGATTTTTTGTAGATTTTGTTTTGTTACTTAATCACCAATCATGCCTTAGTCCTAATGGTAAATTTTACCTCCAGAGTGCATAAAATAGTACATTACGCGTTGAGTGTGGAAAGTAGCATTTTGCATGCGAGTGTGGAGTTTACACCCGAGCGACAGCGAGGGTAGTAAAACCACACGAGCAATGCAAAATGCCGTTTTCCCACGAGTTGCGTACCGTACTTTATATACAATTGTTTGATTTAAATAATAAATACAGAAAAAAATAAACTTGCTGTATGTAAGTTTGTATCTCTTCTCTTGATAAAGATGGCATTAATCTTGAGTTGTATTTTTTGCCGAATTAATTATTTCTGGAGGAGTATTATTCTCTACATTTTCGTCAAAGCCACTTGATTCATTCATTGTTTTTCACTAAAAACTCGATATAAAAATTACTTTAATAAAAGAATAGCAAATTAGTTTTGTTAAATGTAAACAAACTCTCTAATCGTGCGTAAAGCTGAAGAATTCCTCTTCTTTACCGCGCTAGCGTGGTAAAGAAGAGTAATTCTTCAGAACCATGAGACGCGCATGCGCAATGAATACAAGCATGTAAATAATCACTTTCTACGCATCTAAACAGAGAAATAATGTTTATATTTCGTATCAATCGTAGATAAACACGTTTTCATAGATTATATTTTCTAAAATTTTCTGGCCCGGACCCCCCGCTTGTCTGAGCCCAGTTTCGGTACTGGAAAATTTGCGAGTGCACCTCTATCAGGCATCGGTTTGAAATACATACTTTGTTTTCTGTAACCCTAAGAATATTATAATTATGCTCAAAACATTTACAAAATTTATTAGATAAAAATAGATTACGAAAGCATGCAATTTATTAACCCTCTATAAAATAATGACATTTATTAAAAAGAAGTCACTAGGCTTAATAATTATGTGAATTAAGAAATTTGTTAATTAGCTTGTAAAAATAATTTAAATTTAGGTTTAGGTAGACGTATATTTCTTTAGACAACGACCATTACTGGAAGCTTTCGTCGAATTTTCTACATTTTTTTATTTCTTAGTGGTTAAAAAATTATAATTATTAGTAAATTGTAAACAATTATTATAATTATTAGATTTTAAATTTGTTTATTAATTGTGTTACAATGTGTGTGTGTGTGTGTGTGAAATTTATTTGTTTTTTATACTTAAGTGGACAGTTTGTTTTTGTGTTGTTGTATTTATAGAATAAAGCTGTATCTGTTTGAGCCACTTAAGTTATTTACTTGTTTAATATGAGTTATACATGTTTTGCTAATAACATGATGAAGCTGACAGTAAGATACTGACTATGCATGGCTTTCACCTTGTAACTTATATGCCAAATCAAAGTCTCGTACAGCTTGTCATTTTTTGCCTTTTTTATTTATTTTTTTATAATGCAATTAACAATTTTCCACCAAGTCCGGCAAGGGTTTTTAACTTGGAGGAGGGGAAGGTGCTTTTTCTGACTAGGAGACGTCAAATTATATTTGTCGTCATAAAATTTTCTCGTGGCGTGTATCTTTTATTTGCCTAACCACCTCTTATTAGCCTAACCACCCTTAACCACCTCATACATTTTACCTTTTACTTACCTAATTACCTACTGCCTTTATTAGTAATTACCTTTTATTTCATCATTGCCTTTTATCACCTGGATAATCCGTGTCTACCTTCGTATTTATATATTTCTTTAATTATTATTATTATAACTTGCATGCAATTTGTTTAATATAGTTCCAGGATTTAACAGTGACTGGTTTTTTTTTCCAGAAGACCAAATATCAAGAGTCGTCGAGGTTTTTAAATGGGACTTTATCCTCGGATAAGTAAGGGGGATAAATGTTTAAGAGACCTAGTTCCACTCAGGATTGTAGGTCCTGCGAAATCGATTCCACTCCTTGGTCAATTTGCCAAGTTTATTATTTGATTTTTATTTCTTTAAAAAGTACATTGTACTTGCGTTATTTCGGTTGACCTCGCTTACTCAAAGTCCCTACAATGTAGATAAGTTTTAGAATTTAGGTAGCTTTATTAAGATAGATGCATGATTTAAGCAAATGTGTTGTGTTACTGTGGTTTGCTGTTTATTTTAGATAGGTGATGATGGAGAAGGAGGTCTTGATTTTTTGTTGGTTAGCCGTTACTCCTGAACTAACCAGTTTGTAAGCAATTGGTATTGAAATGCAAAGGTTATCGGAGCTCTCACACCCCAAATAACTTAACATGTTGAATGTAAGTCCTAAAGTCTTTTAATTTTCCCTGGGAAAGTAGGAAGGTGGATATTGCCAGATGAGTGGCTTCCTACTTGTTAATGTTAAACTTGAACTGGGCTTTTATAGCTATGACTGTTCCGAAGCCTTAGGATTTCTCCGTTGCTAGATTTCCACAACGACATTTCAATATGCTTTGTTTTCTTGAGTGTTGTAATTATATATATATCTGCCCTCATGGGGTCTTTTTCAGAGTTATGTTGACACATAGGTAATGGAAAAGACCCTGTTTGTTAAGAATAGTTGTCCGTCTGTTTCAGGTTATGAGGAGTTTTGTGGAAGTCGGAGGATGAGATGACGGAGTGTAGCGCGAGTGAAGTGAGGTGAAGGTGGGAGTCGAGATTAGGATGGACAGACGGGGCCTCGGGGCGTCACCGAGGGGACGCACTCACTTTATCGAGACGCTCGACCTCGACAGGCGATAACATGAAGGACTCGAGTAACCAAAGTACTGCCGTATGGCAGAGACGGGTTCTGGATGCCATCAGGAAGATCCGGGCCCAGAAGCAGAGGCCCTCGGTGGAGAGGATATGTCACGCGGTGAGGTCTGCTCACAGCGTGCCCGACACCTCCACCCAGGAACACCTGGAGAAACTGGTGTCCCTGGGCATGGTCCTCAAGGTGTTCAACAAGGGCATGAACACGTACAAAGACCCGGGAGGAGACAGGGCTCGTGTGCTGGAGGTCACCAGGGACATGGACATGACCAAAGTGGTGGTGAAAGCTCTGAGGGAACTTACCGAGCGGGAGTCGGAAGGCTCCGACATCAAAACCCTTGAGAAGTATGTCCAGCAATCCAACAGCCTGTGCCTTGAGACCGGTGTCGAACTTACTTTTATAATTAAAACTGCTCTGAGACGAGCCCTGGATCGTGGATTAGTAGTTCAAGACAAAAAGTTGTACCGCACCGTTGAGAAAACCAACGAAGACGCTCCCTCCACTCCGACAAAAACTCCCAAGAAATCTCTATTGAACAAGGTGATGGAGTTGAAGAGCTTGGAAAGGAAGGCGGCCGAACTCGCTGAAAAGTCTGAGTGCGAATCTCCCAGCAAGGACACCCCCAAGAAACGAAAGAAGAAGAAGTCCATCAGCAGCGAATCACCCAAGGTTTGTATCATCAAACCTTTTTCAATCCTTATTTTTCCTTTTCCTCGGTTATTCCTTAGCTCTCTTATTTAAAAATTCCCTGTCCTCCTTTGATCCACCTTACTTTCCTGGGGCTAGGTTTTAGGAATTAAGGATAGAATAAAAATTCCCTGGGTTCTGCAATTAGCTTTTCCAGGCTTTCCCTCAAAGTAAATCTCATAATATTTTCCGGTTTTTGACTTTGTCTGATATTTGGGCAGATTATGTTATTGTTCAGCATAGCTTTCTTAGACACAGAAGGTATCTAAGAAAGAAATTTGTTGCGGAAGTGTCTCTCAAATGTAATTCCTCTCTAATATTTAAAAAGTTAAATATTTTTAAAATGATTCGTAACATTTTTTGTGAGAAAGCACTGGTGAAGGTATTTTTGAGCACCGATTCTCCCTAGCTTCCAGTAATAGGTCAAAATTTCATTATTTGGACTTGATTTAGGGAGATGTATAGATGTAAAGCCAGTATTGGGCTTTTCTCTTTAACAAAAACCGGGTTAAGAAAAATAACAGTTTGATTTCATACCTATTAATATTTGCCGATATAGATATATATTTGTAGATGTCTCGTTGTGTACCCAGTTATGTTTGTTGAAACACATGCTTCTGTCAGTGTGGATGTTATCACAGTGTTGTCCTCAGTGCACACAATTTTAGTTGTAGCCTATATGTTTGTTCTATATACTAGGGATTTTTTTTGTAAGAATTTACAGAATAAAAGAAATTTACAGTTGAATAATGTCGCTCTAAAATGTTATTAGACTAATATACATATTTGAAAATAGATTTTTTATTTTTATTTAAAAAGTTAGAAAAATTATTTCTATTTTACACAAGTTTCCAAAAATTATTTTTATTAGTAGCATTAGATTATTTATTAAATAACATAACATCTACTGGTAAGATACAAGCTAACGACTATAATTATCACATTGGCTAAAAAAACACTTGGCTAAAACTAAACTACAATAATTAAAACTGTTAAGTTGCCTTAAACTGGTAATGCGACATATTTTCAGTTTAATTTCTATTTGCGTCTTCACTTGTTTATTGAAGTGGGTATTGGCTGTTTGATTATAACTTTGGGTCTAAAAAGGACTAATCAAAATTGGAATATCAAATAAGGAGTGGTGAGATTTGGCTGTGTTGTTGGAATCCTTATTATGGGTCTTATCTTAAGGGCTGGAATGTATCGTTGTTAATCAAATGGCACTTATGTCTGTTTGTTTGTGTAGAAGACCGGGCTGTCTGTGTGTGTGGAGTGCCTTGGCACCTGCGATAAGAACACCGAAGGTGCTGCGGAGGAATTGGCGTTATGCACCAACTGCGGCTCCGGAGTTCATCCTTCATGCTTGCCTGATCCTCAGCTTTTCACGGTCCTCAGGACCAAAGGCAACTCCTGGCGATGCCATAACTGCTTTGTGTGCGCTTCTTGTTCAGACACCGATCAGGTAACTACGGCCATCAGTTGTTACACTGTAATAATAAGCAAGTACAGGTATAAACAAAATTAAAAGATTTTTTAACATAAAAAATTGGAAGAATTTTAGAGGATTAAGTAGGTGATTATTATTTATATGAGATTTACTTACCAATACTTGCTGGAATACACTTGATATAATCATAGCAATACATGACACAAATTGTACTTAGCGTAATTAAGTACCTAACATGTATCTTAATCTTTTCCAGACCTTTATAACTTGCAATTAGGTTTCATGTGGAGCCCGCCACAGGATATTGGAAGGTTATTAGATATTTAACTTATTTGGTGCAAATTTTGGGTTTTTTGAAGCATAAAAAATAGGATTTAGTAAGGATTTTTTTTTAAGTGTTTGACCGTGTGATTAACCTCTATGTTGATTCATATTGTAAACAAATAATATGTTGTTTATCTTTTCCTAATCACAATATTATACTTTGTTTAAAATGTAATCAAAATTCCTAATTTGGCTTTTAACACTAAATATTACTGTAGGAGGGGTACCGCATGCATTATATTAACGAGAAATGTTTGATTACAGGCATGTGGGTTCATATGTAGCAGCTGTGACAGAGTTTTTCATCTGGGCTGCCTGACATGTAACGACAAGAAGAGCAAGCACTCGTGGGTGTGCGAGAAGTGCCTTGAAGGTGCCGCTCCTCCCACTCCTCCTCCCAAACCTGTCGAGCCCACACCACGGGCCCGCCATGCAAACCTTCGAATCGCTCACCTCAAGAGTCTCAGGTAACATCCTAGTTCCCTCTTCCTTTATCCACCTGTAGGCATCTAGTTGCAGATTGCTGCATTAATACTCAACAACAACTCACTTTTGATTCTTACTCGACTTACAAAAAAGTAAAGCCAATTACTCTTTTCTACTCTTTAACGTTCTGCAGAAAAAAAACTATCATAATTATATCAAATGTGTCCTTCATCCACATGAACATTTTTTTTTTTTTAAATTTATTTCTAATATTAGATAATTTCAAGATAAAAAGAACTTTTTATATACTATGTTTTTAAATTTTCTGTTGAATCGTATGTAATGTTGATAATATAATTGTTATTGTTGTATAATATATAATGTTAGTGAAAAAAAAAAAAAAAAAAATAGTTCCGAATTTATTTACTTCACATAAATGACAACCATCTAGAGAGCTGATCTTAAACCTATAAAAGGACAAATCTTTGTACAACGGATCTCCCCAACACCAAATCTAAACCATGCCATCAATATATTTGAAATAATATAATCGATAAATAATATAATAGATATATTTCCTGTTTTGCTGTCATTCAATGTTCATCACAATTTGAAAAAATCACAAATTTGAAACCCGTCAAAATGAAGATTGCGTAAATATGAATAATAATTAATTTATTTGCATAAGATAATAATACAATCTTCTACAAAAACAAAAATTAAAAGAGACAATAGCCAATATAAAGATCGGGGAAGCGTTTGATACATGACATAGACAAATTATGTTATATAATTACATGTTAGCTATCGAATGTTATATAATAACATTCGACTATGTTAGTGGTGTAAATTATTATGACAATATATAATATAAATAATATAATCGATAAATAATATAATCAATATTTCCTGTTTTGCTGTCATTCAATGTTTATCTATCACAAATTTGAGACCCGTCAAAATGAAGATTGCGTAAATATGGGACATGGCAAAACAAATAAAAAAAACTTGCAAATTTTTTCCGAACTAACTTTCCGTACAGCATAATTTGCTGAAAACCAATTAAATTCTGCTGAAAGATGGCTAAAAGTATTAAAATAATGCATTGTCATCGTGTTCTGAGCTATGCTAAAAGTTTCAAATGTCTAGCTATTCGGGAAGTTAGTTAGAAATCGATTGCCAGATTTTTTAAGAAGGCGCTTGACACTTGTTATCTCGTTATACACGTCCGAATTACAACCCCAAACTACAGCCTGATATGATATCGTTATCAGTCAAATTCACAACCGAATATTCTATCAGTCGAAAGGAATGAATATTTTAAAACAACAGATTGGTCGACTGTTTTCAGTCGATTGGTTCCCAACGCTACTAAATAGTGTCATTGTTAAATACTTGTCTCTCATGCATTGTTTCATTTTTGATATGAAGGTATCACAATTATTGACAAGTTTGTTGATGTGTATTCAAAAAGTACAGAAATTTTTAATATTTTTAGAGCTCTGAACTATGAGAATATATAATGTTAAATAAATATGTAATAAATGTTAAATTTTCTATTGTTTTGTGAAATTTTGTGTGAGACTGGCTTGTGAATAGAATGGTGTGTTTTTTCAGGAAAGCAGCGAGGGCGTGTCTGACTCGAAAGAAAGGTAGTAAGGCGAAGGAGAGTAGCTGCGGTGAGACTGAGGAAGCCAGCTCGGAGGACGGTAATAGCAGAACACCTTCCCCTTCCCGTCCTGCCAGAGGGGGCCGGTCACCACCCGTAGAGTACACTCTGCCCAAAGAGAAACAAAAGTTCTTTAGGTGTAGCCTGGTATACCGGCGCCAGAGTCAGAGGTTTAAGAAAGAGCTAGAGGAGAGGGAGAGGGAGAGGGAGGCTGTGCCTATCAGCCCGGTGACCCCCCTCACCAGTTTCCCTGTGCACGTTCCTCCAGTGCCTCCCGCTTGTCCTGAACGGGACCTGCCCTTCGCTAGCCTGGCACGGAGTCCCGGGCCCTGGGGCTTCGCTGCCGCCGCACTCAGGTCTGACAACATCTTCTCTGGTAAAGATGTCGACCGACCTTGTGATACCGCTGTACCTTGTTCTGTAGAATCTCGTATCCCACTCCCAGTCTCTCTACCCAGTCCGGTTCATTCAGACTCTAAACTTTCCCCGTCTCCCAAAAACTCACTCTCTCCCCCAAGGCTCAAGTCAGAAAACAATGTCAAATCCGTACTGGAAGAATCTCAAGGGATAAAATCCGATCGGTCTGAAACCGGTAGAAAAACTAGTCCTTCCGTTAAATCGCCTTCAAAAGGTAAAATAGAAAACGGTTCTCGATCTGTGTACTCGGACAAGGGTTCTTCTAAAGGGCCCCGACCGGACAAATCTCCTGCAGGAAAGTACCCTCGTGAGTCTAATAAATCTAACACGAACCAAAACACTTTGTTAAAACGAAATAGCTCTGAGAAGAGCCCTTTGAAAGGAGAGCCCTCGGAGAAATTACCTTCAGAAATTAGCCCACTGTTAGACGGAGGTTTAGATAAGAACAAAACTGCCATCTCCTTTCAAAAAAGGAAGGATCTGGACAGGTGGAAGGGTTTGTCAAGTAAATTTGGAAAAAACAGTGCACAATCGACCTGTAAGAGTACAAAAAAGGTTAGTGATTCTTTTGAGAGCGACAGTGAATGTTCTCAAAGTGGGGATCAGGGTGCTCCCTCGTCCGACAGTAAGAAATTCTCTCTAGATGTTTACGAGTTTGACGATTCTGTAGAGAGCGAGCCCAAAGCTCTGAGGGACTTAACCGGGTTCCGTAGGAAGTCCCTGACCGAAACTAAACACACAGAGAAACTGAGTTGTCTTTCTCGTGGCAGACAGAAGAACAGACACAAGGGTGGTGATGTCACTCCTCCACGGGCGCAGCGTCTGCTCGCGCCCGAGGAATCCAAGTCCAAAACCCTGTCCCCGTCGTGCCTGGTAAAGTCTGCGGCGAGTCACAAGAGCCACGATTACATGGTAAGGAAGTGCGGTCTGACCGGCTCCCAGTCCCTTGACCTCGCGCAGAATGGCTGGCTACACCTGGCGACCCGACACACGCTCTCGGGTAAGAACCAACTCAACAAACCACAGTCAACATATCTCTCACACTGACCCGGCCCCCTTTACCCACTATCAAACCCCATTGTTTACTTAGATTAATTGTCTATTACTTACTTGGCCAATACTTAACATATACACACTGAGGGCCAATCCGCCTCTTGCACTGCGTTCAGAGATGGCTAGCATCGGCCGTTGCATCCAAGGTAAATAATAAATGTGTTTGTTGTTTGTACATGGGGGTTTTGGTATTTTCACTCAGTTCAAGCTGGGTTCTCAAAGGATCTTATGCCAATATAAAATTGAATACACAAGTGCTACCACCTATGAACGATTGCAATTCTTGGATGCTTCTATCAGTGTGTATCTGTGTGTGTGAGGACGTCTGTTGGTCGCCTCTCAAATTTTGTTTTTTTTTGTGTGTTTGGGCGCTCAGCAGGAATCACCCTGAACAGCCTCACGAGTTCCGAACTCCCTCCGGGAGTCGTCCCTGCCGACCTGGAGGTCTTCAGGCGGGCCAGGGACAAGGCAAGCGAGGTTAGTATCTAATATTCACAACACACCTTAACTTTAACCATATAAGAGATTATGTAAATAACTTAAACATATTAACATATTGTTACCTATTTCACATCGGCAAGTCCTAAAAGCCTCTTTTATTGCATGTAATTTAATTGTCTTCCATTTTTTAGCTGACAAAAATTCAGCAAGCTCTACCTGAGGATATTTTATGTGGAAGGGAGAGAGGCCATCCGCCTCGCTGCCCCTCCGCCATAGAGTTTGGCCAGTTCCTCATCAAGACCTGGTACTCTTCACCCTTCCCCCAGGAGTATGCCAAGTAAGTATCCCAGCTAGAAATATTTAAAAGTTAGCAGCTAGAGCTATTTAAAAAATACACTTTTGAAATGCAGAGTATATGTAAGATGTTATTGGTTATGTTTTATGGTTTATGTAGACTTGGAAAGCTGTTCCTGTGTGAGTTCTGTTTGAAGTACGCCAAGAGTAAAGCTGTACTTCACAGGCACCTGGAGAAGTGCAGCTGGAGACACCCTCCTGGAACAGAGATATACCGCCATAACAACGTCTCCATATTCGAGGTTTAAATTCATTTTGTTTTAAATATTTAACTTTAAAGAGAATATAATGGAATAAATTACATCTCTGTTACTGATACGATCATTTCTTGGTATGAGATAAAGAGAAGTGATAAGCAATAGAACACTTGTCTTGGTATTAAATATTTTATGAAAATGGCTCACAGATAAAGTGGAAGTAAGCAGGTGGTCATGCGTACGCAACGGAGAAAATGTAGGAGTCAAAATTTGTATAGATTTAACTGAATGAATTTAACTGAATGAGAGAAGACTTGGAAGCTGAAAATCAAAGGAGAACATTGAATTAAGACTACAGAAAGAAACAGATCTACTCAAAACTGCACAATTTGGAAAACTACAAAACTTTTTGGAACCGATCAAAAGAAACTCGTGACACCCTTATTCTCAATCTGGGAGGCTTGTGCAAATTTAAAAATAGTATATCTCTGTTTGTGTCAGTGTATTATATATTATAATATTTTGTTTTGTCTATGTGTTACAGGTTGATGGTAACGTGGCCAAATTCTACTGTCAGAACCTCTGCTTGTTAGCCAAGTTGTTTTTGGATCACAAGACACTGTACTACGATGTCGAGCCTTTCTTATTCTACGTCCTTACCTCCAATGATGACAGGGTAACTATAAGTGTTTACAAAACTGGAGTAGTTCTCCAGTTCTGGACTAGTTTCTCTAGTTTTAGTAATTACAAAAAGTTCAGTTTTTCTTGTTGTCAAACGATTTAACTTGAGAGATTAATGAAAATTGTATATTAATGATTCTATTATTATTGTTGTCCAATACTCCTTAAAATGAAACAGAAATATTGGTTTCTTAATGCAAGTAAATATTTATATATCCAGGGTTTCCACGTTGTCGGATATTTTTCGAAGGAAAAGCACTGTGCCCAGAAGTACAATGTCTCCTGCATCATGACCCTCCCTCACTACCAGAGAAAAGGCTACGGCAGATTTCTCATCGACTTTAGTAAGTTCTCTCTAAATATTTGTTAAAGGTTTTATCATTATATAACTAAATGCAGTTGTGTTTAAATGACAACTTTGCTGATTTAACAATTTCAGTTGTTGAGCAATTGAAAATTACAATGAACCTCATGCATTTGTTGTTGTTTAGGTTACCTGTTGAGCAAGCAGGAAGGAATGGCGGGTACACCTGAGAAGCCCCTGTCGGATCTAGGCAGAGTATCTTACCTAGCTTATTGGAGATCTGTTATACTCGAGTACCTGGATCTACATCGGGAGATAGATCTTTCCATAGGACAGATATCCAGGGATACTGGTGAGTTCGCAGCGCAACTAAAGTTATACTGCTTAAAATAATGTTACAACCTTGCTATTCTAAGTAAAAATTTTAACTCTTTCCTGCTTGACTGAATTTGTAGGAGGAAATTAATTTATACCTCTAAAATGGATTGAAATGTTGAAGATCAACTTAGTCCAACTACATTGTAGTGCAGTGCTTTATTATGAACTTGTTGATGATGAGTTGTTTGATTAACTCCACCTTGCCTAAAACAACTTGTATATTTTTTAATAATTTTATATCTTGTGAGAATATAATAATATATTTTTCCTACAGTCGACCGATAAAGTGGTTGTTATCGCACTCAAAATAGTACGCAAAACTAATGTACTATTACATGTTAATGAACATTCTATTACTTTATATTTTATTTACAGATTAAAAACTAACTGTAGGAAAAATTTAATGTGCAACTTGAGCTTGAAGTGTCTTTGCTGCACTTGAGAAACGTTTCCGCCCTCGTCTCCAGCTCGTAAAATATTTCTCTCGAGTGCAGCAAAGTGCTGCACTTTGCTGCACTATTTGCACAAATAATTATTTCCCCTGCTTTTGATTTATTCTACTATTAGACAAATTTACCTTAAAAGGGGGGGGGGGGGACTCATGTTTTTTATTAGTGTTCTGAAGAGTTATTAGATATTATGATGACTGTAATTATCACCAATTTGATTATTATTTTACTAATTTGCTATGTTATGGTTGGGTGGAGGAATATATTAAAGGAATTAAAGCTTTTATTTGAAGTAGAAAGTGTTTACCATATTGATTTCTTTTTTTTTTGAGCATGCAGTTTTTTTTAAATTTATTTTAAAATTGGTTATTATAATGAATACTGAAAATGTGACTGTGGTGTGACAGGGCTCCACTGTGAGGATGTCACTACAAGTCTGACAGAGATGGAGATGCTTAAAGTGCTGGATGACAGACTGTCATTGATTGTCGACTGGTCTGAAGTAGACACTCACGTAGCCAGAGTAAGACACTCTAAATCAAGAATACCTATAGTTGAAGAAGCACTCAGGTGGACACCCTTAGTACCTTCGTTAACTAATCCTTACAGGCCGCCCAACTCTCAGGTATCTACTAATTTTTTTTCTCAAGAGATTTTATTTTATTTTTACAAAATTGTTTATATTTTAAAACGTTAAACTTAAACACCTTCTTTAAATTTGTATAAGTAATTTGTTCTTGATGGATTTTTTAGGTGTAATTAATAGTAATCAAAATTAATTAATTTTCATAACTTTATTTGTGAGAGGTTTCGACCTTTTGTGTAAGGTCGTCTTCTTATCACACCTCTTCTTAAATTCAGTGTAGCATGATTGAGACGACTTATAATAGTTTATTTTTTTCTTAAAATTGTTAAATCTCCATGAGAGTTCATCATGCTACACTGAATTTAAGAAAAGATGTGATAAGAAGACGACATTACACAAAAGGTCGAAACCTCTCACAAATAAAGTTATGAAAATTAATTAATTTTGATTACCTTTAATATACCACCTAAAAAATTCATCAAGAACAAATTACTTATACAAAATTATTTATTCATTTTGTGTGTTGAACTACTAAGATTATTAGATTAGCCATGCAAGTTTTAAGCTAAATAGTGTTTAAACAATTATTCTACAACGAAACAGAACACTTCAGCGGAAGAACATTCCTGATTTACAAAATTATATTCACTTTGTTAAACAAATACTAATTATGACTAGAGAGGTTAAAAAAGAAACACAACAATATTGTCACCACAATTTTTTTATAATTACTAGATGCGTTTCGACTTACAATGTCATCTTCAGTGCGTGTTAACTTAGTAAGAGTGAATGCTGTACTAAGCTAACTATTTTACAAATTTTAAGGTAAACTAACTGTGCAAGGGGGGTTAGACTAGGGCTGTGTGGTTAGAGGATTACGGAAGGAAAAAGGTAAGGGGTATGTAGCTGAGATCCAAGTCGGAACCCAATGAACCTCTCAGTCAAAACAACCAACTATTTGTTAAACAAATATTAGTTTGATATTATATCATTTATTAATTTCACATTTTTCAAATTTTGAAGAGATTTCTCCTGCTTTATTATTAGTTTTTTTTCTTATCTTGTCTGAAAAGCTATTTTTATTCCGTATTCTGATAAAGAATGTGTTGTTCACTAAGTTTGGACTAGTTCTGATGAGTTTTTTAACTCACAATTTGAAGTGTTAAGATAGACAAGGTAACACACTGCTGACACTGATCTAGAGAATAGCGTGTAGGTGAAGATCATAGAGTTAAAAATTTCCCCTCTCCGTGGCATTTTTAAAGCCCTCTCCTTGTGGCAAATGCCAAATTCAAAATAATGTGTGTTCTATTTCTAGAGAGGTAGACATGCTCTACTCTAATGATAACTTGATAGATGTGGCTGATCTGAGCATTATGTTCTGGCCGCTTATCAGGTTGGGTATGATAAACATCAATATGATAATAATTGACATAGTTGGTTGATAAAGTTGTTTGTGCATTCTACAGGAAGAAGACAACTGTGAGAGTGACGGTAAAGTCGGTTCTGACAGCGAGAAGGAGGGGCGTGAAGACGGGGAGGAGAATGAACAAAAGCTTGATATCAAGAGGATCATATCTGTCAAGTTGGAACAGTCCAACGACCAGCCTCTCAAGAAACAAAAACCTAAGAAAATTGTCAAACCCTTTGGCAAGAGACGGAGGCGTAGAGTCAAAACACATGAACAGGTTGCAATGGCCAAAGCCAAGTCGTTGAAAGCCAGAAATCTTAGACAGAGGTTTGTTCCTTTCTTAATGTCTTGTTCAAAATGTATGAGGTATAAGATATCATATCAGTAAATATTTGATGTTCAATTCTTGAAATGAGATACATATTTTAATTTCCTCAACCACAAATTTCTCTTTTGTCTTTGCTCTTGAAGTTCCATACACGAGGAGGAAATCCTCAAGGAATAAGCCTTCGGGATTTCCTTGGGGATTTTCTCCATCGAACCCTCACCTTTTCAAACACAAACTTCTAAAATCCTTGAGGCTGACTGTTGTCAACTAATTACAGTTCCGTCCTGCGGTTCAGCCTCAAAGTGGAAAAAAAAAAAAAAAAAAAAACATTTTTGGGATTTTGGGGACTGCGGTCCATAGGTGGCCATAAGGCCTCCTCAACACACATACAGGAATTCCTTCTGTTTTGGACTGGACAGTCCTAACCTCAAGGATTCCCTCTTCGTGTATGGTCACCTTAAGACTGAAAAAAATTCAAATGATGTCCTAAGTAAAGCATTTTTAAGTGGATCCTCTTTTATATCACCTCATCTTAGTATTGAATGTCTATTGAGCATTTGTATTTAAGTGCAAATGAGTCAGTAGAATGAAAAAGTTAGTAATACAGTAGAACCTCGATAAGAAGAGTCTCAAGGGGATCAGGGAAACAGTCTTGTTGTCGAGGTGCTCTTTTTGTTGAGGGTCGTGTTATCAAGGTTATTTTGGCTATCAGTCGTGTTATCGAGGTTAATGGGAGGGGTTTTCAAGTCTAGGCTTGTTCAAGGTCGACCTATTCCTGTATAGAGTCGTGTTATAGAGGTTGACTTCTCAAAACTACTTGTTATAGAGGTTCTGAGTTGCGTTGTGAATTGGAAAAAAATCCGTGTTATTGAGGTTGTTTGGATAATAATAGTCGTGTTAGAGAGGTTAATTTTACATTATGTGTTATGGCAATCTCAAGGGGATTTGAAAATTGCACTTGTTGCAACGAGGTCGTCGTGTTATTGAGGGTCATGTAAGCAAGGTTCTACTGTATTATAGTATATTCTTTATTGTTTTGCTGAACAATTTTTTTGTTAAGTATTTTATGTGGTCCTGAAGTTTTTTTTTATGTAATATTTGAATCGAATTAACTTTTTCAGGACTCTACCTGACTTGTTCAAGAGAGGTAGGATCGGTAAAAAACCCGCCGGAGAGGCAAGCAGCAGCAAATCAGGAGCTAAACTTAAGAAAATAGTTATCAAAGAAGAACCCAAAGACATCGATGAAACTCCGTCGGAAGAACCTGTCGAGACCATCAAGAGAGTCAGGAAAATCAGCAACGAACCTGTCGAACAACCGATCAAGGGCAAGCGACCGAGAAGGAGTGCAATCACCGCCGGACTCGACGAATCAAACGATTCGGCGACCGAATCACCTCGGGGTAGGAAGAGAAGAAGAACCGACGGAGATCTCCCCTTGGTTAAACCTGGCAAACTGAAACTAGACAAGACTCGCCCTAGCAACACGCCAGACACACCTTCCTCTCCAGCAACTCCCAAACAAGAAAAACCAGTCAGTACCATTTCATTAACTTACTTCTACTATTTTACCTTTTATAACTTAAGATAATCTCTCATTGTACTAATAATATCTCATCATATTGTGTTATGCAGTTAAAAACTGTTAAGTTAACATGTTGAAAAATGGAAAATTATAATAGTTTGGTGTTCAAAGGATTATTATTGCTTGCAAGTTGACCGAAGGTAATAGAAGCATTGTCATCATTCTGAAATATATATATATATATATATTTTTATGTCTCCGATTTTAAAAATTCCTGGACAGAAATCTGATTAAAAAATCAGAGAACATTTTTGGTCTTGAGTCTGTCTGTTAACATTTTTGCGAATCACCATATCTTAAAAACTAATCGTCCTATTTAAATGAAATTCAGATGATAGGTCATTATTAGCCCATTGTTGGTCCCTTATTGACCTTCTAAGCTCATTACTTCCTCTTGAATGCGCACAAATTGGTTCTTATTAATTACTATATCTTTAAAAGTACTCAACTGATTTAGTAGAAATTTGTTGAAAGCAGCCTAAAGATAGTCACATATTAATTTGATGTGTCTGCGACATTTAAATATTGAATAATAATAAGTATGACATGAAAAAAGGAATTGAAAAAACAACTTTGTTTTATCAACACTTACTGAAAGTACCTCATAGACAGGTCCATATTAATTTCAATTCTTTTTGGGTGAATTTAATATTTTAAAATAAGTGTGAACCCACTGGGAATTGAAAAAACAACTTTATTTTATCAACACTTACTGAAAGTACCTCATAGACAGGTCCATATTAATTTCAACCTTTTGGGCGAATTTAATATTTTATAATGAGTGTGAACCCACTGGGAATTGAATCAGTTCCGAATCTCATGTGAACATTCCTACAATAATAGCGAGGAAGCTGTGTACCACACTAATTTGTACCAATATTGTTATTGTATTAGTGTATAATTTTCTATCGAGTTATGATTATCAAAGTTTGGTATTTTGATGTTAGGTTCACATTACGAGGGCTGGTCGAGTGAGTAACCTGCCCAAGACATTGAGTGCCATCACTCCACTGGGCAAGAGGTCCAAGCAATCCATTTCCGACACACCTAGTCCATCAACAGGTAATACCTCTATATATTATACTCTTTATAGTAAAATATATTCTATATAAAGATATGCTAAGAGTAAATTTATATTCTGCAATACACGTGTGTTTATAATACCTACTGTATATGTAGGGTTTAGACCCGCGATGCAGTTGTACCTCTGTAGATCATTCCGTTTTATGTCTCGAATGAGAGTGTATGTATGCCTATGTGAAATGTTTAAATTATAAAGGTTTATAAATATTTTGTGTCTTTATTTTGAAGCACCCCTTCAATAGAATATTTATATGGATAATAATATAGTTATGTATAGAAAATATATTTTATATATTGAAAATGTATTCTATATATTTTGGACCATAAGTATGTTAATACTTATTTACTAGAGAAAACCATTTTTACAAACCAACATAAGAAATTAGAAATTAAAAATAATATAATTTATTATTAATTTTTAAAGAAAAAAAATACTTTTAATACTTAAGTAATTATTTTATTGAATAATTAGTGTAATAATTAATAGCATTATTTATTACTGCTTATGACTAAAAGCAGTAAAAAAGAATAAAAGTGAATAAATAAACAGTACTTGTTTACTTTTTTAAAAACAATCATGTTCTTTTTATTTACAAATTCCTACTTTTAACTATAATAGTAATATAACTATTTTAACTATAATTTCTAAGATCCATGGTTTAGTGTATTTTTCTCTGTCTCCATTCGTTAATTTTAATTTGATATTTTATTTTTTCTACTTTCGGTTTAGCTGTTGCTGAGCCCAAGCAAATTGAGAATAAGAGGTCTCTAGCTGCCAAGCTGAGGTGGGTCAAAAGAAAGGAAGGGGCTGATCAACGCTCCAACACCAGCGCCTCCCCTCGGTGAGTATTCTAATCTTTTGTATTTTTATAAAATATCCTTATTTTAATATTAATTGTACGTAACATATATTATGTTATTGATAAATGGTATAATATTAATCATTAATATGAATGATTGAGAAGCTAATGTGAAGTGTCTCAATAATAATTATATATGAGAGTATTGAAAATAGCAAACATTTGGTTTAAAATAGATTGCAAGTTTTAAGCATATTATATTATATATTAAGAGCTTCTAAGGGATTAGAGGGAAAAAGAACCTTAAAATTGGAGTTAGGTGGTAGTGGGAGCAAAGTCAAATCAGTTTTTAATGATATCAAATTATTAACAGCATTCTTAAACAACGGTGTTATTTTAATAGATGTAGGCGATACACATCATTTCACTGTTTAACCGCTGTATCAAATAATGCAATTAAGTTATCACACCTTTAGAGCTGGGATTTCTAAAATTTTTGGAGGGAGGGCTACTGACCTCAGTTTTGTCTGGGGGGGGGGGGGGGGGGTAATTAATCCATACCTCATGCCCCTGGTGGGTCCTGCTACAATAAAAGGGCCCAGGGGGCCCCGCGAAGTCTTGGGCCTCCACTGTATCAGGTGCAAAACAGAAATTATTGATAACACAATTTGCTCTTGGAAGCTCCATCTACTGTCTGAAGTTTGAGCAACTTTTCGCCCTATGCTCCTTGTAACCCTTCAAAGCTCTTTGATTTAAACAAATTTAAAAAATACAATTTGGTTTGTTTAGTAAAATACCAGCGAAGCAGTTGATTAAAAGAAGAGGTAAGAAGAGAAGGATAGGAAGGCCGGTAGCTGTGCCAGATCAGGAGAGTCAAGAAGATACTTCTTCCAAGAAGACAGACCAAGAAGTTAACGAGGGCGAAGATGAAGAAGGTACTGACACACCTGATTCTTCCGCACCTGTCTCTCGTCCTGGTAAACAGGTTAAGAGACCCGTCGGACGTAAGATGAAACGAAGAAGGGCTTGGTTCAAGACCTCCAGGCAGAAGACCGCTCTTCCCACCTCGACTAGTTCACCCACCAAGGAGCATATACTTAGCCACGTCTTGAAGAAGGTAACATTATCTTACTTCTGGCTTAAAACCATGTTTTTTGTGCCAAATTTTGCTCTGATTTAGGTTAAAGTTGCCTCTACACTTGAGAATACTTGACAAGACTAAGAGCAGGTTTCTCCTCCTTATCTATTTGAGAGTCTTAATAGTTTGAGAAGGTTGTAGCTCTCAGTAGTCACTTGAGTGTAGGTTCCTCTTAATATTTTGTAGTTCCTAATAGCCTCTCTTTTTTGTTTTTTACTGGTCTGAAAGATTCTTAGCTTTACTTTAGTCAGAATGTTGTTCAGATCTTCTTTTATTTTATTAATTTGCTTCACTGTGGCTGATCATAGATGTTTTTTCTGTAAAAAATTAAGCAGCTAAACCTTTATTTTGAGACGATAATTTGTATGCACAGTAGAACCATACAGTAGAGTCTCGTTTATCCGGAGCCCGCTAGTCCGGACATCCGTATAATCCGGACGGGCCAAAAACTATGTACAAATTGAAACCAGGGCCTGTTTAGATTTATTAATTGTTATAAGAAATTGGAGTTTTTGCTTTTATTTTCTATTAAAATGTATAAAATAGTTCCCTAGTATAGTTTATAGGTGTATATTCAAACAGTCTAACACGAGGAATACCCGGTATTTTGTTAAAAATTAACAGGTTTAAGAATAAGTAAGAACATCAATAAATCTTTTTCGGTTCCATAGAAATGAAGGGCGGAAGATATAAAGGAAGTGTATTCCAGGAAGTACAATTATATGTGATGAGATGGGGAAGGGTTTTAAGAAACATGTAGTGGCGGCTCAACCCAGTTCCATGAAATTTTGCCAAGCCAACAATGTCTTATGTCTCAATTTTTTGTGAAATGATTATCGCTCCTCGAATTTCATATCGGAACTCAGCCTGTTTCTCAGGAAGTCCCTTCTATACCTGCCACCTGCGTAATAGATTAGGTACTGGTGACAGAAAAGCTCTTAACTTAAATAGTGGACCTACGTTGTACAAGCATGTTTTAGAGACTAATAGAAGTAATTTTTACGATAAAAACCTCGATTTTAATAGTTTTACTCTACTAAAGCTTGTTCTACAGACACATTTAAACTGATTCCGTTTAATCCAGACTTTCGGTAATCCGGACTGGGTTCGGTCCCGTTAAACCCGGATTAGCGAGACTCTACTGTATTATAATGGACTGGTAAAAAAAAATTGTACGATACTCATAATAATAATAATGGTTGCTTATTTTTATATATCCAAGCAAGATGGTACCTCTGTCAATTATTAACTGAAGAAATAAAAGGGAACAAACCCAGCAGAAAATAAATTATTTGTTTAAACCAATGATTGTAAGAAATCAATATGAACTGTGACCTTCTTTTACTTAGTGTGTAGACTTCCAATGGTTGACTTGTAGTAAATAGCTTTGATCAGACGTTTCGCTTCCACAACTGGAAGCATCTTCACGGGTTTGGTGATGTTAACTTGAACCAGTGTATCCTGCTGTTGGTTCAAAGTTAACATGACGCACCACACCCCTAAAGGTGGGTTCACGGATACTTAATTGCGGAGGGCTATATAGATAACATCTATCTTTGGGTATCTTTGGGGAACCGCCGAGACGGAGGACGGAGTCACTGTTCCCTCCCAGGTTATAAACAAAGCTAATTATAAGATCGTGTTTTCAACTTGAATTTAGTTCTCTTGCTTAAAAAAACTTATATAATAATATTATATATTAAGACTTTAATTGTATATATTAATAAGAAATAAGTATATAATAAAAATAATGTACTATAATAAGCATAGATATAATACACAGATCAAGATAAAACACATATAAAAAACGTAGATAAACACAGACAAAAACACAGATATAATAAAAATAATGTAGGAACAGATACAAATATATTATAATAAAACAATTTAAATATTATAAAAACACGGAAGGGAAACAAGAAGAGGACGAAGTGAAGGTTTCAAACAGGTTTTAAAACGGCGCCGCCAAAAGATGGTTTGGAACCAACTTTTTACGGAATCCCTTCGGGCCTCCGCAATTACGTATCCGCTAGCTGTGAACCCACCTTAAATATGCTTCCACTTGTGGAAGTGAAACGTTGAACTTCAAACCCTTGTTGATATGGATTTCACAGGAAAAACAAGCTATTTACTATTACCTTGTTCTAATGATTAATGCACAGTATACTATCAATGAAACCTATTTATAAGGCTCTTTCATAATTATAAATACAAATTTGTTTATATTTAATGTATAATGAACAGTTTTTATAGCGAACTGCTCTTTTATTCACATATAATTTGAAATAATTATTTGTTTTAAACTGGACCTTCATTAAAACAGACGACCTTTAGCCCCTAATTGCCTCCATTACAAAGAGGTTCTACTGCAATTTTATTTGGATTGTGTGTGTGCATGTTGTAATATTATATTTTATGTGTGTGTAGTTGTGTATTGAAAGTTT
The DNA here is from genome assembly GCA_951217055.1 of Gerris lacustris. Taxonomy (NCBI): domain Eukaryota; kingdom Metazoa; phylum Arthropoda; class Insecta; order Hemiptera; family Gerridae; genus Gerris; species Gerris lacustris. The sequence goes on from OX578282.1 coordinate 69,233,078, forward strand.
GGATGTGTGTTTAGCCCAAGAAGGAGGTGGCAACGCCTCTACTTGCAGCCTTGCCCAAGGCACCTCAGGAATCTGTTCAACCACCCCTGGTTAGCTTATATTTCACTATCATACCTTCTTATCTATATTTAATAGAAACCTTATTTCAAAATATCTCATACTCAAAAATAAATTACAATCTTGGTTCTAAAGGATTATATCTCAAAAAGCTTGTTCCTCAGGAACAGTAGTTGGAGCTAAAAAAAAAAAAACCAAGAGTTCTTTCACAAACTTACCCTTTTTTTGCTAATGAATTATATGTATGAATTGATTGGGATGGATGTTTTTTATTTTTGATTGAATATCAAAAACAATATTTGTATTTATATTTTTGAACAATAAATAAATGCCGGTGTTTAGCCTTTGTATAAAATTTTAATAGCAATAACTCTTTGTACTTAAAATTTAAGTTCTCCGTGGTCAAATTTAATGTTTGCTTTTTGAAGTTTTGATTAATTAGTTCTCTAAAGTTCATTGTTTGCATTCATTGAATCGATAGCTCGGAAGTCTCTTATTTCTAAACGCACTTCTATTACCATTTTAATTTATTATATTAGTAAACCTGTTTTTAATTTTAAATCTATAAATTTTATTTGACTTATAAATCTATTTTTTTTTATTTCTGAAGGAACCTGTTATAAAGGAGAAGTCGGCTGAAGAAGACAAGTCGGTGGTACCTGAAACCTTACCTGACGACGAGATGCCTCAGCTCACTAAGGAAGATATAATATCCCCGGCGGTGGAAATGAAGGATCAAGAGGAGGGATCGGACGATACCCCTGCACCTCCGTCTATCGTGGAACAGCCGCCTGACCTCATACCGGGGCCGATCGCTGTGCAAAACGACGTCGAGCCATTACGAGTCGAAGATAAACCGAACACGGAGGACAAGGGCAAGGAGAATCGGCTGAAGATGAAACCGCTGGACAGATACGGTTCAGATGATAGTGGTGACTCGAGTGATGACTCGAGGCCGCCCAGATCAGACCACAGCCGTTCTCCTTCACCTCATCACTCTACGGTAACACTTACACATAATAACAACCTTCTGTTTACTTGAGAGTCAGTTAGCAACTCTCACTCTTATTACTACTGCTCTCGGTATCTTACTCACACATATTTACATTTAAAACAAGACTAAGAAATCATTAACTTCTACTAAGTTAAAATCAATTTTAAAACAGTTTATAAAATGAATTTAAAAAAAAAAGTGGGTAAAATATTGTTTTTCAGATAAGATATGCATCTATGAATTAATAAATTTGGTTGTGAAGGTAAAATTAAACTGTCTTAGTATAACCTAAAACTGTTTTAATATAACCAGTATAATGTTAAAACTGTTTTAATATAACCAGTATAATGTTTGATTTTGCAGGCCGATGAAAATGAAGAGGATGATATGATGGACAGTAAAGAAGAAAATACGAAGACAAATATTAACTTACCGGAAGAACAGAAAACCCAAGAGAAGTGTGAAGAGCCTGTTGAAAGGAAACCGGAGGAAAGAGAAACTACTCCGCCTCCTCATGTGGTAGAGGACAGGACCTCGTCCCCATGTGTCGAACGCAAACCGGAACCGGTCGAAGAAGATAAAGCGATGCCTATACTGGAGAAATGCGATATTGCTGTCGTTAGCAACGAGGCTGTGAAGAAACAGGAATCCACGCCTCCTGTCATCAAGAGTCAAGAAACCACACTACCCGTGTTTTCACTTCCTTCTCCTGGTCTTGAGGTGCCTCCTCTCGCTCCTCTCATACCTCTCAACTTGTTACCTGCCCCTGTCGAGAAAAGACTTGAAGTCCCGGAACCGGTTAAAATGGAGGAGAAGAAGATAGAAGAAAATATCCTGATGAAACCGCCAATGAGGGAACCGGAGAAACAGATCGTGATGGAGAGTAAAAGAGAGGAGAGAGCTAGACAGGTCGAAGAGAAGAGAGAAGAACCAAAACAAGGTAAACATACGGTGGAGGTGGACTTGACTCAGGACGACTCTCCACCTCCTCTCAGGCCCGAACCTCTTGCTCTGGAGCCTCCTATCAAAGAACTACCTCCTCCTAAAAAACACGAACATTCCGTAAAAACGGAGAGGCCTAGGGAAGTCCCTTGTCCTTTACCTACTCCTCAACCCAAGGAGAGACCTAACCCGGTGGAGGAGAAGAGGAGAGACGAAGTAGTACTGAGTCTGAAGCATGATATGATCAGTTCGGTTTACAGTGCCGCTCCTCCTAACGTCTGTCCTCCTAGGGCACCTGCAACTACCAGGACTAGAACACCTCCTGTAGCCACTAGGACACCTCCTGTAACCACCAGGACCAGAACACCTCCGGTACAAACTACCATGCACCCCATGGTCTACAGTGGGTGCAATGTCGATGTCTCACCTGCCAGCCACATGGCCGCTATAGAACAGCCTGTCGAAATGAGCCCCGGCAGTCACCCTTACAGTGACTGTGCACAGCAGGCCACCCTGCATCACCGCAGTGTGCCTACCTCGGTACATCACATGACCTCTGGCCACATGGTCTACCATCACCAGCAGGAGGTGGCTGCCAAAATACAGGCTGCTGCTAGAGCTAGCAAGCAGCAAAGGCAGCGCACACCCCCACCACAACAGCTCAGGCACCAGGTACTACTTAAATATTATAAATTAACTAATTTCACACATTTTCTTAAACAATAATAAAGGTGTATGTATCTTTAGATATAATGCATGAATACTTTGAAAATGTTACATTAAATAAAGAATAAAGAAAGGAGAAGAAAACTGCCTGGAAACATCATAATCCACTAGGTTGATCAGTAATTTGACCAATGAGGATTTGATTGGCAGTTCATTTAAACTGTTTACCTCAATTTCATTGATTTGTAAAACAAATAGCTATTGGTCTGTTAATTGTTAGCTATAAAGTGCTTAAATAAATTGTATATAGTAAATATATTTTTTTTTTTATTAGGTGGCTTCTCCACAGCCCAGTCAGCATTACCACCAGGCTGCAGCACAGTACCCTTATATGTTGCACAGGGTTCCCGCTAGCCAAGCAGGAGTTCAGGCTAGTCAGAGGCTTGCATCTTCTTGCTCCAACTTCTACCTGGGCTCGACTAGCACAGGAACCACACACCAACCCACCAGCCTCGCCAAGCTTCAGCAGCTTACCAACGGACTGGAAACACTGCCTCCCGGAGCCACTTCCGCATGGCCTCCGGGAGCGTCAGGAGGTGTTCCCCCTCGTTATAACCCGGCGCAGTACAACCCACACGCCGGGTACCGTACCCAGCCTGCGCCTCCCTCCTACGTCACCAACCCTAACTTTATGAACCCCACGCAGATGCAGCAGATGATGAATGTGCAGTCTCAGTACTCTCAGGACCCTCAACAGAACCCCGTCTACACCTACCCTTATATTAACAACGGGCTCATCCAGCCACTCAATTCTACTATGCGACGATGAACCACGGACTACTTCTCTCTATTGCCTGGTCTTACATTCAAACCGAGTAATAACAAGACCGATAGTGCTACTAAAACCGACAAACCGAGCTGATGGGAAATTAATTTTAAAAAATCAGGTTTGTAGCATCCAAATAAATTGCCACCTTAGCAATATCTCATGTAATTGAACAGACTTAAACACTTTCTCTTTATCAATGAGCCATTAAGATCTAGCAACTTTACTTCAGGCAGTCCTCCAATCCTACTGCCTCTCAGTTACAGCGTTTTAAATTGACATTTGTTTAGATGCCAATTTGTATTAGAACTATTTCTCCTCTCCTTATTCCTAACAGGATAAAGTATAAAATATTATCCATTATGTTGTACAATCTCGTTGAAAGGTAATCCGTATCTCAAAGGATTACTGTATCGGAATTAATCTGCTAACTCAAATATACTCTGATGCCGTAGTTAATGACACTATTTTTTTTCCCATAACATTGCTCATCGATGATTTACATCCGAATTTATGCTTGGAGTTTGTTCTTTTATTGAAATTTGTGTAGATCTGACAACAGCCTAGCCTCGGCTTAGCCACCCTGGAAGTGTACAAAAGAACATATCGATCCAGGTGTCAGCTGTCCATAAGTGAACACAAGAAACATTTTACAATCATAATGTGTTTCTTTTTATTTCCACCCATCTATTTTTATATATTTTTTTGCACACTAATTAATTTTATCTGTGACTTATTTGCATTATTATTTTTTAATTGTTGATGTATAATATTATAGTTTTATTATTTTTTTATAACATGTGTAAATTGTATCCTCAGGTTTAAGTAATAAAGTTTTGTTTTTTTCTAATTATTATTTTTGAAATTTACTTTGATCCAAATAAAAAATTTCAGAGTCAATTTATTTGTGCATAATTGTCAATAGGTTGTTGTTATAACAATCAATGGATTTTGGCGTTTAAAGATCACAAGAACATTTAGCAAACAACTATTTAATTAATTTTTTTAAAAGAAAGGCATTTTCTTATGGTAGAATATAATAATGATCATTAGAGAAAACAAAATGCAAATTAACTAGTTATATAATCCAGTATTAATAAGTTTACAATATTGATAAATTAAAATGTGTTATTTCAATAAGAACAGATTATTTCTTGTGATCTTTTCGTGACAAAACCATCTTTAATTTTTGTTTGATGCAAAATTTTGGATTCTCAATGCAATTTTTCTTAGTGCCTTTATACACTGAACATTTTAACCTTTAGTTGTAGTTAAGACAACAAATATCATACATTACATATTTTATTAAAAATTAACTTTTTGAAAGTAAGAATGTGAAAATAAATTGAAGAAAAAGTTATAAGTTCTGAGTTAAAGGTTCGAAGACAGGAGAATTTTATTTATTTTTTATTCTAAATGTGCTGTTTACTTAAAAAGGGTCTATTTAAAATTTATTATAAAATAAAATAAAGGAAAGGAAAAATAATTGTGAAGAGAGCATAATAAAAATATCTGCTTTTGGGACAACAAACTAATTAGATGTTTAAGGAGACGATGTCTTTCATTGGTTAAACTTCTTAGTTGTTAACATGTTTCTTTTAGTAATGCAGTGATCATTATGAAGATTTAGGAAATTCATTAGCATCTCTACCGCCCTACTAAGCCAAAAAACTGTACTTATTTAACATGTTGGCCAAAAATGAAATTGTATGTCATATTTTTAGTTTTTAACTATAGAGTCGATGGTCCTGAAATCGTTTCTCCATCTTCAATTTATTTTTTTCAGAAATAAAAGCATAAGTCAAATTCTAAAGATTGGGTGTTTTTTTTTTTTTGTCTTAGCACAGCATGTTAAACTTAATTACTGGAATATTGAATGAAACATGGTAGCATGTAGACACAGAAATCTAACTTACGCCTTTTACCTAAGAAGTTTTGTGAATAGATTTGAAACTAAAACGGATTAAAATATTTCTCCGATAAATCTCTCTTTAAGAATATCTTGATTTTACGGGATAAAAAAAATAGAATTACTTGTTAAGATCTACAATAGTACTCTTTTTTTATTGTATACATTTCAATACATTGTACCTGTTAACACCCTCTGAACGATAGCGTTTTAATTCCAAAAAAAAAAAAAATCAATTTTTTAGTTATGGCTGTTTTAGTAGATTTTTGTGTAGCCTCTCTACACAATGAAAATAATGGATTAACTTCAGGATTTATTTTAAATCAAATTATAATTATTATTAACTACGGGAAACAGACATAGAAAAATAGACTCCAGCGCGGGGATTTGAACCACCGGCCTCTATATCGTAGTATGAATACTACCAAAATCGTAAAATATGAATTTCTAATTGATTGTACGAGGTACAGGTACTAATTGGGTACTTTATAATTATAAGCGTTATTTCTCGGTCTAGTTCTTTGTAATTAATGTTGACTTCTCAGACTTGTGGAAAAATTGAAAGCTTTAAATTCAGGTCAAGGTATCATTAACAGAGAAATTCATTCTCCTGCGTAGCTTAGTTGGTAGAGCGCTATACTGGAAATATAGAGGCCGGTGGTTCAAATCCCCGCACTGGAGTCTATTTTTCTCAGTCTGTTTCCCGTAGTTAATAATAATTATAATTTGATTTAAATTAAAATTTAATCGTTCCGTAGTATGAATACTACCAAAATCGTAAAATATGGAATTCAGGATTTATTTATTATTATTTTTTTTTTTTTTTTACATATTGTAGTTTTTGTTGTTATTATTGTGTCCCGTTTTTAAGTTCCAACGCTCTGAACTTGGTGAACCTTATACTTAATATTTAAAGTTTATTTAAGTATGTAAATTTGAATTTGCGACAGTACCTGTCTGAGAGGGTATATATTTGACTACAGGTGTATCAGGCGAGATGGTATACAAAACTAAGTTATTTATTTCTACGGAGACTCTAGTTCAACTTAATCTTTTACTTAAAGTGAATAAAACAACTTAGAAGTGGACTCGATCAGTTTACCATAAAAATAGTTTTATATATATAGATTTCAATTACTTCAGTTGGTTTATTCAGTGAATTAGAGTTAAAATGTATTTTTTTCCAGTGAAATCCTCGCCTAAAAGTTTGCAAAGTTTAACTTAAGGTGCTGATTTTCACCATAAATAAACTACTAAGAAATTTGTAAATAAACAGCCTGCAGAAAGCTATGCATGCACTTAGTTTTAATTATTTATTTTTTTTCAATTTTAGGTTTTTAGACCATAAATTGATAAAATGATTATCTTTGTGTTTTATTCACTGGCAATAGATTGTTGACATATCAATTCAAGGTATAGATCTTGAAGCCACAAATATTAAGAGGGGGAAAATGCTAAAACCTCGTGATACAGTGCATTGCGGGTCTAGTTTTTAATCCAGGTTTTTTTTTAACAGAGCTGTGCCTTCTTTTTAACAAGTTCTTTTTTCAGCTGGAAACTAAAATGCTCAGCATTATGCAATGCTCAGTTTTTATGGCTCCAGGATATATACCACAACCACAAATTATCCCATTAAAAAGTAATTCTTAATTTTTTTTTATCCTGATATAAAAAAAATCTACGCAAATTGATAATAAAATCTTTTTTAAAAATAAATCTATAGATTTTTACCAAAACATCTAGCTGAAGGTAACTTTCTCATATTAAATTTTTTTTTTGTTGTTGTTATATAATTATCTATTTTAATTAATAAAAAATGTTTATTTGTAAAAAAAAAACCTTGCTCTAAAGAGATGAAGTTTGTGGAACATAGTAATTTATAAAAAAAAAAAAAAAAATTAAATAGTTACAAAACTATGGTAACTTAAAAAGTTTGTTACTTGTTTTTTAATAAAAAAAAAAAAAAATATATATATATATATATATATATATATATATATATATATATATATATATATATATATATATATATATATATATATACAAGTAACTTTTAAAAGCATTGTGCTGCAGGGTAGGACTTAATCGTACTTACCCAAAGACTGACTAAAAGTAACTTAAAACAGTAAAAAACGAAAGAAAACAAAATATTCACTAGCTTTAGACCAAAATCGTACCGTATTTAGCCTTAAATTAACCAAAAAAATTATAATAAAATATTTTTGGTAGTGTATAATTAATAATTTTTTTAAAAAAAGAAATAATACTCTTAAAAAAGTTTTGATTACCATTTTATAAATTATTATTTCTTTTAAACATTATTCAGTATTGTTTAATTTCATTTATTTTTAAATTTAATTTTTTATTAATTAATTATTATTAAGAATGTTTCCCTTATTAGTCCATGTAGGTATAAAATAAAAATAAAATAAAAATGTACATTGGTAACAATTTTTGTATAAATTCTTTGTTTATAAGGTATATCCCATTTTATTTAGTAATGTTTGCTTTTAGTCTGTAATCTATTGTAATTTTTTAATATACTATTTGATTACTTTTTTGTTTGTAATTATTTTATTGTAAACTGTTAATTAAAATGAATCAGAGGTGTAAAATAATTTTGTTTTTTTTTTACTTTGATCATTGAAAAAAATGATTATAATTATTATTGCCAATTGTAAAAGGAGCCTTGGAATTTTTAATTTTTTTTATTATTAATAATAATAAATTATGAAAAAGAAAGGTAATTTTATTATAAATATAGTTTATATTATTAATATTTAAAAATGCTGTTTTAATATGATCGTTATTTTGTAGATACTATTTTTTAACAGTTCGTTAACTTTTTTTATTTTTTTTTTCCTTAAAATAATATCTACAATATTTTTATATTTTGATGTTTAAGATTATCTGTTAAGGAAATTTTATTTTTATTTTTTATACTTTTTTTTTAAATTTGATTTATCGTTAGATTGAAATTAAATAACCTCAATTTATTTTTAGTTACTTTTTTTAAAAAAATAATATAAAAAGAAACAAGATGACACATGCCAGGTTTTTTTTTCTTTGTTAAAACCACTGAGTGTAGAGAATAAATAGAGTACCTAAAGATGGAAGGCAGATGGCACTATTTTTCCCCACCACTAGAATTCTAAGATTGAAACCTTTGTCCTGGTTGTCAGTTTAAAAATTATAATATAAACACCTTTTAAATACTTGTCTCCTGTCATAACTCTACCTTTTTACTCTGAGAAAAGCTTAGAATAATTTTATATATAGAAAAATGGAATAATTCACTATATAGAAGGAGCATAGAATCGGAATCCTAAGCAATTACTGATAAGAGACTGAAGCCAACTTTTGCCGAGAGGTTGTGTCCTTAAGACCAGGCTGCCAACATAACAACACTCATTTTTTTCATTTAAACAGGAGAAGGTTGGCCATGCTTTAGTAACTATTCAAAGCCCGCTCACAAACATCAAGAAGACAAAACCCTGCCATTGGTTATTGTTTACGTTTCACTCTGACGTCATTTTTTTCACCTCGCACGGCATGATATAATAAACATTATTTTCAGCATATTTCAAGCTAAAATAATATAAAACACAAAAAAAAAAATATTACAATAAAATAAATTGACTGTCCATAATTATAATTTAAAAATTAATAAATTAATTATAATTTTAAAATTTTAATAAAAAATTAAATTAAAAAACCAAAGGCAAATAATTTTAGAGTTATGACGTCACAAATTACAAAAATGAATTTTTAGAACGCGGATTAAGGGACACAACCAAAGTTGGCTTCAATGTTATCCTTCTATATATTGTATTATTCTAAGGAGAAAAGTCTTGTATTTTATAACTTGTTGGTATTCTAGGGGAGGGGGAAGCTGGTGCCACTCCCCACACCCTCCGGCCTATATTATGACACCTCTATTTAGTCTCTATACTCGGTGGTTAAAACATTTGTCAGATTGTCAAAAAAAAAATGTCGAAAATCCTTTATTTCAATTCTTAACATATCTCATATTAATTATATTTAACAATTTTATTAATTAATTTGATTTTTGGGATTGATGACACATTATTTATAATCTCTTGCCATTATATGTTAAATTAAAAGAACAAAACTTGAATGATATCCTTATTATTTAATATTATCATTGAATCAAAATATTTTTACTATTTTGTTTGTACATTCATTTAAAAATAAAATAATAGTTTTTTTTAAATTAAATTGTTATTAACTTCTACACCATCCACAGGAAATTAATTTATTTTTATTATTATATTTTAAATAAATATTAATATTTTAATGTTATGTATATGATTTAACAAAATAAATTAGTAGTTTAAGGCAGGATTCTCACCGGAAATACAGGAATAGAAGATAAGATACAGGAGACATGTATCTTCACTGAACCGATCCATTACATTATTACTAAAATTTGTTTCACACCAAAAAGACAGAGACTCATGTCTCCCCAGTAGAAAAGGTCTTGTCTCCTGTCTCTTTTCTTCTTCTATTTTTTCATTTTGAAAGCTGCCTAAATGTAATGTTACACCAACGACTACAAAATTATATTATTATTTTGATATCTGTCTAAAAAATTTAAAACGAATGATAAAAAAAAAAAAAAAAAAAAAAAAAAAAATGTTTAGGGAACATTAAAATAAAAATGTTTTATTTATGCGAATCTCAAGAAAACGAAACAAAAATTGTCCATTTTCAAATTAATAGTCACAAATATCTTTTTCTCCAATATTTACCACATTTTATAAAAATGGTTGTGCCTTAATCTCTCTAGTGTTAATAATAATAAAAAAAAAAATATCTTCACTAGTAAATAAATATTAAAAGAAATGTTAACAAAAGTTTTTATTTTATTCAGAAATATTAAATAAAGATAAATGTATCTCCAAAAAATAAAATCTTTTCAAGAAGAAAAAAGCATGTGTGAAAGAAAAAATATTCCATTATGTTTTATTGAAAGATTTATTTTAAGGGATATATTATGTATGCATTGACTCCTGGGCTTGTCCACTGCATGAACCTATTAGTCTGTCTCCTATTGCTTTTCCTCCTCTTCCTTGCATTTCCTCTTGTTCCTTGTATTTCCTCTTGTTCCTTGAATTTCCTCTTGTTCCTTGTATTTCCTCTTGTTCCTTGCATTTCCTCTTGTTCCTTGCATTTCCTCTTGTTCCTTGAATTTCCTCTTGTTCCTTGCATTTCCTCTTGTTCCTTGAATTTCCTCTTGTTACTTGAATTTCCTCTTGTTCCTTGCTTTTCCTCCTGTTCCTTGCATTTCCTCCTGTTCCTTGCATTTCCTCCCGTTCCTTGCATTTCCTCCCGTTCCTTGCATTTCCTCTTGTTCCTTGCATTTCCTCTTGTTCCTTGCATTTCCTCCCGTTCCTTGCATTTCCTCCCGTTCCTTGCATTTCCTCATGTTCCTTGCATTTCCTCCCGTTCCTTGCATTTCCTCCCGTTCCTTGCATTTCCTCCCGTTCCTTGCATTTCCTCTTTTTCCTTGCATTTCCTCTTGTTCCTTACATTTCTTTCCATTCCTTGCATTTCCGTTCCTTGCATTTCCTCCTGTATATATTTAATTTCATTATAGGAAACTAAATTTGATTTTTTCTCTTTTTTTTTTCTTTTATATAACACCTTTATATTTAGCTTCAATTTTTATTAAAAGTGTTGAACCACCTTTTGCAATTTCCTATCTTTTAAACTGAGAGTCCTACATTAATTGTGATATGATATACCGTAACTTACCACCTCCAACTATGTATAATTTGTATTTCCAAAAAATGGTACTCACCACGTTGATCCACTTACATTTTCAAGTGTGATATCAGATCCAATAGTGGTCAATTGTTAGAAAAAGCATTTATCTTATCTGGTTTTTTCCATTTGTGAATTAATTTCTGTGGTTTACATTCAGTAGCAAGTTCTCGGATAACAATAAGTTACTTGAACTATATATAATTTTATAGTTCAATAATATAATTCTAAAAAAATTCCGTTCTTTCTTTTTGATCTCATTTTTTTTTTTTAAAGTCTTCTCATATGGTATAATATCCCTCAATAGACCCCACTCACTAAAAATTATTTACTTTTTATTATTATTTTTTTTTACTTATTTTGACTATGAATATTTTTTATGTACTCAAATTTAAGTTGTCTTGTTTTCTCTGAACTAAATTTAATTTTGTATTTTTTTTTTTTTTTTTTTAGATTTTTTAATTTCACTAATTATATTTTGTATTATTATATTTTGTATGTTAAAAGAAATTATTGAAAAATTTGGTAAAATAATATAATTTGCAGTTAATTAGTTAATTATAAGACACCGTACATAATTTAAAAATTAAATAAAAATATCATTTGTAAATATTCACAATTGTATACACACACAGTGGCACGTGCACGTGTATTGTTTTATATTATATATATATATATTGTATCTTAATGAATCATAGCTAATTAAATAATGTTGTTGTATATTGTGATAATCATTTGATATTTTTACTGTATAAAGGTAAAATAATTAAAAACCCAATGTGTCATTAGTCAAATTGTTGTATAAAGAAATAACGTATAAGGAAAAAGAATTTACAAGATTTTTTTTTTTTGTCACAAAAGTCCCCCCCCCCAATAAAATATTGTTGCACCTTTTTTTTAAAAATAAAAAAAAAAATACTTATAAGTTTTGAATTTTGTTTTATGTTATTTTTATTATTCCTAAATTGTGTTTTGGAAAGATGATCTGAGAAGCTTGAGGGTGCGGAATTTGCGCCAAAATTTCTTGGATTAGGATAAATGGAGGGAAGAATTGTAGTGCCACAAAGTTCATAGCATGAAAATCGATTTAAGGGAAAACAAAATTTATAGTTGTATCAATAAATAAAAAAGTAATAATAATAAAATGATTTTTTTCCGTGGTAGGCTGTGAAATAGTAACTTTAGACCCTAAAAAAATAGCTAAAATAAATTTTTTCATTACGTGGACTTAAAAAATCTTTTCATTACTCCTAGCTGTAAAGAAAATTTTTTTTATCTACGATTGATACGAAATATAAACATTGTATCTCTGTTTAGATGCGTAGAAAGTGATTATTTACGTACTTGTATTCATTGCACATGCGCGTCTCATAGTTCTGAAGAATTCAGAATTTACCGCCCTAGGGTGGTAAAGAAGAGGAATTCTTCAGCTTTACGCACAATTAGCGAGTTTGTTTACATTTAACAAAACTAATTTGCTGTTCTTTTATTACAGTAATTGTTTATATCGAGTTTTTAGTGAAAAAAAAAATGAGTGAATCAAGTGACTTGGACGAAAATGTGAAGAATAATACTCGTGTGAAAACGGCATTTTGCATTGCTTGTGTGGTTTTACTACCCTCGCTGTCGCTCCGGTGCAAACTCCACACTCACATGCAAAATGCTAATTTCCGTACTCGACACATAATGTACTATTACGTCCTAGGACGTAAAAAAATGTTTCTTTCGTGCTGGTAGTTATCAAAACTTCTGTTTTAGCGCTGCAATCTTTGTATATAGCTTCTTAGTACGATTAAAATCTGCTAGATGTCAATGCGTTTTATTTATCTTTTCTTATAGTGTAACCTCTTTTTAAGGTTTATTTTTTTTTTTAAATCTTAAGTATGCACTAATATTTGATATTATTATATTGATTAATATTTAATGTTTTTTCATTGTCTGCTACCTCGGAAAAAATAGCATATGCTACCCGACTGTGAAGTGTTTTTTCTTTACCTTGGCAATATTTACTGTCTTGCTCCGCTTGACAGTAAATGTAATTGCAGCGGTAAAGAAAAACTCACTTCACAGCCTAGTAACATAATATACTATTATTTAGAGCTGTGTGTGGTTCCTTAAGGGTATTTAAAATAAAAATTAAACCAGTTTTATTGAGATCAACAATGCTTCGGCCATTCTCAAGCCTAAAATCATACATTTATTTGATGTCAACTACAATAAAAAATTAAAAAAGAAAAACATAATGCAAAGCTAAGGTCATTGATATACAATACAATCCTTTATTTGTACATTCTAATAGATGTTTTCATCCATATACATGCAGTTATTGTACAAAATCAGCAGTAGGCTGAGGATTATTGAGTTCGAATTTGTTGTTACTTATTTATATTATAATGGTAGGTTTATTATGTTCATTCATACATCCACACACATTTTAATTTTGTTTTTGCTCTTAAATTCATTTATTTTCTACTTTAAAGTTCACATGTACCTCTTATATTCCACATACATACTTGATTTACTTTTTAGTTAGTATTATATATTTATATTTTTAATGTTTCTCGGAAGTAAACTTCATAGTGGGCTCTGCCCAACCTCTTCCGCTCCTGCCTCTCGATAGCTACTCTTGCCCAGGTTGCTTCTCCACATCTCTTCATTCCAGTTTCTCTCGGGTCTCCCTTGTTTCCTATTGTTCTCCCAAGGTGTCCACTCCATTAAAGCTTTAGTCCAGCTGTCCTGTTTCCTCCTTATGACATGACCAACCCAATTCCACTTCTTGCTGTGCACCCTTTCCACTATGTCTACGAGTCCAGAATGGGTTCGAAGCCAACTTTTGCTCTTCCTATCTTTCCGAGTGTATCCCATCATATATCTTTCCATGTTTTTTATGTTATATATAACTGTTATATTATATATAACTTGCATTTTAATCATTTGAGAAAAGACCTTCACTCTATGATACGTCCGAGTCTCAGTATTGCGACAAAAATGTGGAAAAATCGGTCAGAGCAAAAAAACACTTTGCCAAGTGTTTTCCATTTATTAGTTTTTGTTGGTACATTTAATTATTATTGAACATTTTATCAAAATATATCATAAAAATGACTTCTCCTGGGCGGGAATCAGTTAGATTTGTATTTAAGCGGACTACATTTTAGATTTTTTAAAATCTAAATCGTGTTGGAGCGGTTTTTGAGAACTATTTTTTTCTCGTTGTTTCCAGAGTTTATGGGGGGGGGGGGGGGGGCAAATTTTAAGGTAAATTCATTTCTCCATTTCACCTCGGGATATGATTTTTCTGAAGTTTAGGCTCCAAGGGTCTGCTCAGCTTAGACAGACATTTTTTAAAAACCACTTTTTTGGACTCAGGAGACCTCAAAACGTGTAAATCCATCCTCAAAATCGGATTTTCGTGCCATCGCAATACTCTATCTTTGAAAATGAGTTAGCACTTCAATATCCATGACCGGAAGCGTTAAAATACAAGAAAATACTAAAGAGATTCTATAGGACTGCCCGGTAGTAGGTGGAAAATCGGTACCATGTGTGTGTTGAGTCGGTGGGGACCGATTAAAAGGCAGTCAGAACGTATAATGTGGGTAGTCTGCGGGGGCCTTAAATGGTGAAAAGTAATTTAATAATCTATATATGTATTACAGTGAATACATTTTGGTATTTCTGGAGATTAAATTGTCTATAAATATGAGGTGATCCCAGGAACACGCGTTCGACTCCGAGAATTTTTCCCCTAAGCATGAGTTCAAAACCGTCTGGGGACGTAAAATTTTTCTTTTAGTTAAAAATTTGTTTTATCTTCTTAATGTATTTTATTCTTCTTTTAGTCAGTTTGAGTAGTATGCCGATGTGGCAGTTTTCTTATTTAATTTAAAATTTACTCAATTTTCACTTTCATATGAAGGAAGCTCCATCTAGCCGATTAAAGAGATTTAATCTTAAATCTAGATTTAGAGAATAATTGGAAAAAATTTAAAGTCATTTGATTTAAAAGTTATTTTAGACATGTAAGAAATTTTAGCCTTTAGCTAATTTCTTTTTCTTTTTGATTATTTAAAGCGCTATTATTGCCGACTGGCATCACTTTGCCATTTTGTATACCTACTTTTACGTCTCAGCTTCACTATGACACACGTGGTGATACTCATCGATGAAGCGTGATTGTACCGCCATTGAATTTTGAAATTTAATTTAAAACAAATTTATTATATAATGCGTAGTAAGCTTCATATTAAATTTAAACCATGAATTGTCTCTTTGACATCTTTGCATTAATTGCGTAAGAATCTGACTTAGTTCAGTATACTAGGAAATTTAGGTTAAAGTAATTTTAATAAATAATCATCTCCATCAGTTTAATGAGAAATTTGATTCATATATATTTTATTGTGCATGTGATAACCTGTGAATTAGGAAAAGAAAAGGATACATTTATGTATAAAGAAAATTTATGTTAAAAGTCTGTTAATTTTAGTAATTTTTTTTTTTGAGCTATCCGAATTTTTAATTAATTTAACCACCAGTCACCATGGACTTGGTGTAACCACATTTATTGACATTCCGGACATGGACTAATTTTTAACACCACAATATACTTTATCGTAATTGTGACATTGTATTTTATATACAATGTCCATTGTATATAATGGACTTTTAGTTTTGTGTGGTAAGTTTGTTCTATTTTATTGACAGGTTTTAATTCAAATTTCTATGTCATTGCAATCAATTTTTTTAAAAACATAATTCTATTTTTTTCTATTATTTGGGGTTCTTGACACATCTTAGCTCAGCATCTGAGTCTTGATGAATTGGGATGTGATCTTCTTCTCTCACATGAATGGCTAAGGCAGTTTTATCATCTTTTTTATCAATGTATACTTATGATGCTTTATCTGTTCTCTAGTGTTTTTTTACTTTGTCCTACATATAATTTATCGCAATTGTGACATTGTATTTTATATGCAATGTCCATTAATTTTATTTTTTTTTTTAATTTTATCTTTTAGTTTTGTGTGGTAAGTTTGTTCTATTTTATTGACAGGTTATAATTCAAATTTCTATGTCATTGCAAATCAAACTTTTTTAAAACAAAATTCTATTTTTTTTATTATTAGGGGTTCTTGACACTTCTCAGCTCAGCATCTGAGTTTTGTTGAATTAGGATGTGACACTTCTAAAGTGATTTTATGTTCAATGGAAGAGATGGAAGCAAGGATTTTTCATCTGAATGGTATTTCACTAAAGTAATGATTTTTTTAAAAAAAATATTCCCCTCAATTTCAGAACATTACTTGGTTTATAAGAGTTGTATAACATATTGCTGTTAATGCCAGCAAAATTTAGTAAATAATAAAAAATTGTCATCCACCATACTCTTGTTCAGAGGAACAAGACAGCGGGAATTAAACAGCAGCTAGAGAGCTGCTGTTTAATTCCCACATAATTTAATTGATCAACAGCAATGGTTCACAAAAGGTGGTCCCAATGGGTATGCTAGAGGTCCGCGACTGGCTAATTAAATAAAATTTTAGATTTCAGTCATCTCAATAATTAAACTATAAGCCTTTTTAAGTTTACTTATTAAGATAGAAAAATAAACTGTAAGCCAGATTAAATTTGTAGTTATAGTTATTCAAATACCTAGTTATCATTATAGCTAAAACATTATCACAGTTACAATTATTTTTTTAGAATTTTAAATGATACACCGTTATGTACACCCTACACATGTGAACAGGCTTTTTCAACGCTATTTTAAATTAAGAATAAATATCAAAATCGCCTCAATGTTCTTGGTGATTTCCTTGTAAAGGTGTCCAAACTGCGACCCAATATCAAAGGAATTTTCATCATAAGAACACACACTGAATAAGATTAGTCTGAAGACATAATACGTTTATAGTAAATAATTATTTTTATCTACGATTGATAAAAAATATAAACATTATATCTCTGTTTAGATGCGTTGAAAGTAATTATTTACGTACTTGTATTTATCGGGCATGCGCGTCTCATAGTTCTGAAGAATTCCTCTTCTTTACCACACTAGTGCGGTAAAGAAGAGGAATTCTTCAGCTTTACGCACGATTAGCAAGTTTGTTTACATTTAACAAAACTAATTTGCAGTTCTTTTATTAAAATAATTGTTTATATCGAGTTTTTAGTGAAAAAAAAAAAGTGAATCAAGTGACTGACGAAAATGTGGAGAATAATACTCCTCCAGAAATAATTAATTCGGCAAAAAATACAACTCAAGAATTAATCCCATCTTTATCAAGAGAGAGATACGAACTTACATACAGCAAGTTTATGTTTTCTGTATTTATTATTTAAATCTAACAATCGTAGATAAAGTACGGTACGCAACTCGAGCGAAAACGGCATTTTGCATTGCTCGTGTGGTTTTACCACCCTCGCTGTCGCTCGGGTGCAAACTCCACACTCGCATGCAAAATGCTACTTTCCGCACTCGCGTAATGTACTATTAATGCTCTGTCTCAATGAATTCAGAATTCATAGTCAATGTACTAATTGCTTAGAAAAAACTTGCTATTTATTTTCTCCAATATTATTCTCTTGATTTTTATTTTACCTTTAATTTGGTAGAACCATTATAAACACTACTGTTAGTAACGTGAATGTCCAAGGTATCCAGTGGCGTAACTATGGGCCTGCACAGCCCCGCATTGCGGGTGGGCCTCCAGTGCCAAGGGGCCTCCAAATCCAATGTACCAATGTCGATTGGGGGCCCTTAGAGCCGAATAAAATCTAAATACTTGAAATCACACTTCTATACCATTGTCCTGGGGGCCCCATTCAGTTCTGAACGCAAATAGGTTTTTGTTATTTTTTGCTCATCAATTTTCTTTGGCGAGGGGCCCCAAAAGGTTCTTGCGTGGGGACCCCCAATGCCCTAGCTACACCACTGAAGGTATCATTTTAATTTAAACACATGATCAGAGGTCCCTGATGATTTAATTCATTTACTGGGGGTCCACTACTGACTAGCATTTAGGAATCACTGATCTACCATATTGACACCTCCTTTCGTGGCATTGAAACCTAATTTAAGGTTTACCTTCAATTTAAAGTGAAGTTTCAAAATTACTCTCACTACTGATATTTTATAATACCAACGAGGGCAGTTGGATGCCTATATTTTCTTATGCTTTGGGTCTATGTGCTTTTTTAGACTATACTTACTATTGATTTTATGCTTATAAAATGAGCACTGAAAAGCCTTTATTTTATTATGAACCCTATCGATATAAGATCTGAGACTATCCTTTCTGTTGGTTTTGTATTTACAGTTGAAACATTGAAATACTCATATGTTGTTATGTAACGAGTCAATGTGAATTCTTAGCCTATTCTTTATGTTGGTTTTATAGTCACAATGGGCGCACTGAAAAACCATAATTTTGTTATGTTTCGAATCAGTATGATTCCTAAACTTGTCTTTTCTGTTGGTTTTGTATTTACAGTCGGAGCATTGAAATGCCCATATCTTTATGTGTAAAGAGTTAATGTGAATTTTTAGACTATACTTCCTGTTGGTTTTATACTCACATTCAGTGCACTCAAATGCCCTTATTTTACTATGTACCGAGACAATGTGAGTCTTCAAATTGCTCTTAGTATTGGTTTTGAAGTCACAATGGGGGCAAAGAAAATCCTTTATTTTGTTGTGTACCGAATCAATGTGATTTATAAGACAACTCTTCTTTTGAGTTTTATATTGACAGTAAGCGCAAGGAAACGCCCATAATATGTTCTTATGTAACGAGTTAATGTGTATTTTCAAATTATCTTCCTTACTAGTTTTAATGTCACAATGCGGGCACTGAAAAGTCTTTATTTTCTCATGTACCGAGTCAATGTGAATTTTCAAACAACTCTCTCCCTTATTTGTTTTATAGTCACAATGAGGACAGTTAAATGCATAGATTTTCTTATGCTCCATGTCTATGTGAATTTTCAAAAAACGCTCCCTATTGGTTTTATGATCACAATGAGGGCACTGAAAATACTTTATTTTGTTATGTACTGCATCGATATGAGATATCAGACTCTCCTTCCTGTTGGTTTTGTATTCACAGTAAGCGCAAGGAAACGCCCATATTTTCTTATGCACCGAGTCAATGTGAATCGTCAAACGACTCTCCTTACTGGTTTTATGGTCACAATGAGGGCACTGAAAAGCCTTAATTTTCTTATGTACCAAGTCAATATGAGTTATCAGATATCCCTTCCTATTGGTATTGTATTCACAGTAAGCGCACTGAAATGTTCTTAATTTATGTAGCGAGTCAATGTGACCTTTTAAATTTCTCTTCGTGTTGGATTTATAGGGACAGTAGTGGCATTGGAACGGCTTTAATATCTTATCATTAATAATATGCCTCTTTAGATGAGATTTGGTAAGGGAACTCCTGTTCCTTCCTGTTGTCTGATTATAAGCCGGACCTAAAAAATAAAATTAATAATGTTCATAATATAAAAGTCAAAATTAATTTTGCCAATAAAAACAACACAAATCATAATATGGAATGGAGGAGGATGTGCAAGCAATACTTTTTTTTACACAATTCTCCACCTCTATCGTGCGACCTCCGATGCCGCACGCGCCCCTGGGGGAGAGGGGGGCTGCCTCCCTAGTACCTGGTGGGGTGGTAGGGTAGGGACTTAAGTATACAGGGTGGTCCAAAAGTCCCCCCCCCCCCCTCTTAACGTTTGAACAGTTTGAGATAAATTAATGAAACTTGGGGGATCCCTACCATGTAAAGGGAAGTTTGTTTTCATACTATCGTGCACTAGGGACAACCACCTACATTGCCCCCAGGCCACCCAACTTCAAAATTTCAAATTTGAATGTATATTTTTGAGAGCATATTTGGATTCTAAGATGAAAAATAATAACATTTTGCTGGAAACATTTTTTTCTATCATCAATATTTTGCCCCCTATAGGGGGGCAAAGATAGCAAAATGACCCTTCCGAAAATAGTAAAACAGTAACACTTATATCGTTATAAAATCTTAATGGTTTGGAATAAATTAATGGAACTTGGGGGATCCACGCCATGTAAAGGAAAGTTTGTTTTTATACAATCTTGCAGAAGGGGCAATCATCCATTTTGCCCCCAGGCCACCCGACTTAAAAATTTTAAAATAGAAAGTATATTTTTTTTATAGCAGTTTTGGATTCTACGGTGAAAAATATGAATATTTTACTCTCATATTCTTATTTGATATTCCTTTGTCCCAAATTACATTAGACTTAACATCCCTTTGACATAATAGTTATTTATATCCTAAAAAAAACATAGGGGAGTAACAATCTAAAGAAGTACCTTTTTTAAAAAAAAAAAAATGATAATAAAAAAATTAGTTAGTTCAAAACGGCCAACTATCCAAGTACTGACCACGCCCAATGCTGCTTTCTCCTGCCACAAGGAGAGGCCACTGAAGTTAGTAAAAGTTCCGAGGTACCCCGTACCCGATTTGTTTTTAAACTATTAGTATTAATTTTCTCACCATCAATGTTGCACTGTTCTGACTCAGAATCAGTCTCATGTTCTTCTGTACTCTCGGTTTCTCCTTCTGCTACGCCATCTTCACTCTCACTACTAGAATTCATATAGCAACTCTCGTTTTTAACTATTAATAACTTAACTATCTCTTCCACATGATTAGGATTATTCAAGTACACATTTTCACGAGATTCAACCATCAAGCCTGAAAAAAGAGAGAGAAACAAAAATATTGAAGTTTAAAAAACAAACAAAAAAGGTACTAATAAAAATTACCACCAGCTAACCACCCTCCCCATTGTCATTGTACCGGCTTGAATTATGTTATGTTATGTTGCTTGGTTTTGTTTTTACCTTTTCATTTTTGACGAGTGGGCGAGAAATAAATAAAATTGACTGATGTTAAACTGGCTCTTTTCTAATTGCAGACATAACACTTGTGAGAGAAAAATCATATCGAATGCAGTATCAATAGTCGACGACGAGTATATGGTTACACCAAACCACCGGGAGGGCACATAGTTATTATTATTATTATTATTATTATTATTATTATTAGCAGGAGTTACAAAGAAATACACAAATACTTCGACTTGTGTTCCATTGTCAAATTAAAAAGTTCCAATTAAGAGACTAGCATAAAAAAATCTTTCACATCATAGGGCGAAATATCGATTAATAATAATTTCAATTCTTTAACAAAGCTTTGTTGTCTGACAGATCTCATTTTATCAGGCAGGGCATTCAAGAGTCTTATTCCAAGCACACTGGCATCATTCTTGGTTTTCTCCATTCGTCTGAACGGAATACGACATTTGCCCGACTGTCTTGTTTCATGACTGTGCACAACACTGTTTGTAGGCAGGTCTTTTTCTTTTGCGTTAATTATGCATTTATATATGAATTGCCCAACCACCGTAAGGATCTTCAATTCTCTAAATATGGGTTTCCAATGTGTACGTGGATGGCTTCGACAGATGAGGCGAACTGCTCGTTTTTGTAGGATCAACACTCGATCAATGTCCTTAGAGCTTCCCCAGATTTCTATCCCGTAGCAGAGAATGGAGTGAATCGCAGCATGGTAGATATGAACCAGTTGCTCTCTTGTAAGGTAGTTCCTGAGGATCTTCAATTTATACAGCTGTTTAGCTATTTTCTTGCATAGGTTCGATACATGAGAAGACCATGAAATCTTGCTGTCGATCTGAACACCAAGCAGTTGTGCTGTTTTAACTTCAACTTTGGGTCTCAGCGAAAAAGTTATCTCTTGATATTTTCCCTCGTTTGCAGTCAAATAATTTGCAGCAAGCCACTGTGATATATATTCCATAGCTTTAAGCAAAAGTTCTCTAGCTTTCTCCATTGAATCTGACTTTACAACTGCAGTAACATCATCAGCAAATAGGAGAATTGTCACAATAATTCCCATCAGCTGCTCTACAAAGGATGGTAAGTCATTGATATATATAAGGAATAACAAGGGACCAAGTTTGGATCCTTGTGGAACTCCATGGTTCATTTTACAAAACGTTGAGTCACCTTGCGGCCCTCTAACTACTTGGTAACGATTTTCAAGATATGACTCTATCAAAGCACAAGCTATTTCATCTAGACCGTAAAGAGTTAATTTGGCTATAAGTAGCTTATGGTAGACACAGTCAAAAGCTTTTGTCAAATCACATAGAGTGGCAGTACAGTGTTCGGCCTCTTCAAAAGCCTCATATATTATACATACCAGCTCCGATAAAAGACTACACGTGTTTTTCCCAGATCTTAAGTTAACCAGTACCCCCTTAATAAAATGTAAAAATGGATTAAATTGAAAAAAAAAACAGGCCTCTGGCCCCTTACACTACGCCCATTGCCCCAGGCCCCAAGTGGAATGACCATCGCATAAGCATATTCGATGCTAAAATAAAACTATAGTACATGCAGGGCCTCACAGGCCTAACCTCCTGTATAAATTATAGGACATACATGTTAGATATTCCTTACTTTCAAATTTATAGTTCATACCACAATAAAAGTTTAGTTTTAATTTAAACATTAAATCAATAATACTTACTTTGACAAGCACAAGGGCCTATCAGGGCCATATGGGCACAGAATTGTCAGTAAGTAAGTACTGTAAAATGTCGCTATAATACGCACTTTTGTGTGTGTATTATACACGAGTGAAAAAAACAAACTTTTTTAAACTTAAATTTTACCTCAATAGTTGAAAAAATAAACCTAGCTATTACAATAGTATATTATTATACTACACATATTAAAAACCATGAATGTAAACATACTTTTTTTTTAACAAAAACAGATTTTATGTATCTTATTGTATATATTTTGGTTACCTACATATTTTTATTCACCCCTTTTTTAGACAGAAAGAGTTTTATCATCAAAGTTATCTTATTTTATTTCGCTAATTGATCAAAATAATTGATAAAAGTAGAGAGAAGATAATTTTTATTCTCATCTCAAACACCGGCACCGCTGTGAGATTAAGCCGGCTTGATAACACACAACTGAATTCAAAGGCGAATCTTCAACAAAAAATTATTAATTTTAGGTAAAAAGCTTTTCTTTAATATAAATATTTGAAATTACATGTACAATGTGTAAAATATTTCATTTATTTTAATTATGTGCGTATCGTGAATATTTAATTTCCCCAAATTTTAGCTCTAAATTTTGCCTGTGTATTATACCCGAGATTTTGCAGTATACTTATACAAAATGATGAGAGGGGAGCCAGGGTAGCCGAGCGTGTTAGGGCGCTCCTTCAGCTATCAATAAGTCGAGGCAACTCGAGGTCGTGGGTTCGATCCTGTGCCATGATACTCTAAATTGCATCAATGATTCGCAGGGCGAGGGACACCCTTTATGGGGACTTCCCCCACTCTTTGGTGTGGGTCCGATCCGTGTCATGACGATGTAATTTGTATCTATGGTTCGAGGACAGAGCAGGGCGAGGGACACCCTTTATGGGGACTCTTCCCCCAAGCTTTGACGCACGCTTATATAGCTTACTAATGACCACACCATACTTGCTTCGGCGGTACAATGTACAAATGTATGATGTGTGAAGTAGCTGGAACTCTCCACCACGGGGCGTAAAAAGGGCCTAAGTGATGGCCTAATTGCAAGGTTCGAACAAGTGGTTCGTCCTACCCGTTCTAGTAGGAAGTACTAGACTACTACTACTACTATACAAAATGATAGATAGCGACTGGCCCTTTTTTGCACCGTACTTTATCTACCGATTGTGAAAAAAAAAAAAATAATAATAATAAACTTCCATTATCTTATATATATTAACGGCTAAAAAAAAAGTGATCAGTTTATGTAAATTATATAAATTTAAAAATAAAAGACTTGTTGATGAAGTTTTGAATAAATTAGGATTCATTTGTGAAATCCAAATTATTTGTTACAGTTAATAAAGGATCGAAGATGAACTTAATAAGGGTCGAAACGTTTCCTATGAAAAAATTTTTTTCTTACACCTTACAGCCATCTTTCACTGCATTTAATAAACTTCCTGTAAGTCAGTACGTATTTCTCTTTTGATTAAGATGATATTAATTTATTAGTTGTATTTTGTGCCGAATTAATTATTTCGGAAGGCGTATAATTCTCCTCATTTTCGTCATAATCACTTAAAATCATCTTTGTTTTTCTATAAAAACTCGATATAAACAGTTACTTTAATTAAACAAACAGCAAATTAGAATGTAAACAAACTCACTAATCGTGTGTTAAGGTGAAGGATTTCCGAATCATTCCGAAGAATTTTAATTTTTTTTATCGCCCTAGGGCGGAAAAAAGAGGAATTCATCACCTTATTATGAACGCGCATGCACAATGAATACAGCTACGAAAAGAATCACTTTCTACGCATCTAAACAGAGATATAATGTTTATATTTCGTATCAATCGTAGATAAACATTTTTATGTAACTTTGGGCCTAACAGGATTGCCTCGTTAAAAGGGTAGTAAAAGGTACATGTGTGCAACCTTAGGGAATAATTTTAGTGTGTTACCTGGTGGACTGATTGAACACTGCTCTACTTGTTGAGAATCCCTGGTAGGTGAAGTATCTTCTGCTTTAAAGAACATTATCAGACTCGGCTCACATTTTATCTGCTCAACTGGAGTAACAACACAAAGCATCATTATTCTATGCACTACTAACAAAAATAACAAGAAAGTTTATTAAAGTATTGACATTTTAACATAACTTTTCTACAACAAAGTAATATTGCAACAAAGGTTTTTATCTCCAGTAGGGAGAAAAAGCTATGATTTTGAATTAGTTTAGAGGGACTAAAGTAAGTCTTTTCATCCCTGAACTCAAAAAGTAGGGAGAAAAAGTAAAAGTAGGGCGAAAAAGTAAAGATTGCAACTTAATTATTTTATAAATAGTATAAAATGAATGGCTAATGTAATGAAGTTGTTGAAATCAGGTTGGTGACACTGCTTTTTCAACCATGTTTATTACAAGATATCACATAACAAATAGTCTGTGAATCTGATACGAGATGTCTCGACTGCCCATTTTCTATGTCTAGGAATTTTGTTTTCATTCACGAGATGTACTTGCAGACAAGCCTCCCAAGGCCAATAAAATGAAAACCTCAAAATCACCATTTTGGTAGTTACAAGGTATCACTTAAGCAGCCCCCACACGATCAAGCTGATTGACATGACTTTCAAGCAGCCTTGGGGCGCATCAAGCATCCCATTAATCTTTTCATCAACACTCATTTGTAGCGGAGTTTTCGACTAGTGAACTGCTCCTCCTGGACTGTAATAAATCAGTATTGTGTAGATACCATGGTTTCCAATCAGGATTTGGGGTGTAGAGCAGGTGATTGACGGAATGCTTGATCAAAATTGCTCTAGACTATCAAGCGCTCCGTCAAGCCGCTTGACTCATTCAAACTTTCAATCAATCTCTGTCAAGGCTTGACTCAAGCATCAAACTAGACTACCAATCATGCTTGACACCATTGCTTGACGTGATGTTATGATCAAGCGGCTTGATCGTATAGGGGCTGCTTTATTAGCCATCGATATATGTAGGTTAGAGGGGTCCTAAAGAAAAGCCTCTACCCAACATTCCAGGTATTATAAGATTAGCGGTTTTGGTAAAACCATGTTTTAATTCTCCTTATTTCTATTATGTTTTGTTGTAAGTACCTGGAGGATCATGTGGATAAGTGGAACTTTGTATAAAGGCAGCTGTATCATAAAAACACTTGATATCCTCGTTACCGATAACTTCATCCATTGACTTTTCCATCACTGATACCATTGCAATAAGCTAGTATTTATTAGATTATAATGCAATCAAACTATCTTTAACTCACTATAAATATAACAGACCAGAGTAATTTATGGTGCGTTAGAAAACTTACAAATACAGTCAATGGTCAATGTATAATCACAAATCCAAATCAACAGAATTGAGGAATTGAGGTATGGGCATCGGGAAGAGAATTGATTTATCTTTATCTTATCTTTTGATACTCAGGATAGCCAACCTAAAAAAGGAAAAGAGTAAAGTCCCTAGGAGGTTATCCTTAAGGCATATTTCTTTGCCTAGTTGGCACTTGTCAATACGTCCACACAGAGAGATAAAAATATATACATAGGGATAGATAGTCGATTCTCCTCTTCAACGAGCTTAACAAGAGGTTTGTTCCAACCACACTTCAAACTAGTTTCAAACTGTACGACGCATGCGCATTAGAGAAAAACGATCAATTGTGGTCCGTTGCTCATGCGTCGGACAGTTTCAAACCAGTTTGAAGTGTGGTTGGAACAAACCTAAAGGCCACCCTACACGATCAATCTGATTGTCAATCTGACGTAGGATTGACAATCTGATTGAACGTGTAGGGGCAAGATTGATAGATTGATGAATGTGATTGACGGATTTCCAGATATTCTGAAATCCGAGCTTCAATCATGCGAGGTGGTGGGGATTCTGTGAGTGGCGGGGGATTCTGTCAATCTGACTGACCGTGTAGTGGCTTCATCAATCTTTTCTTCAGTCCAGTGCGTTGCGTGCCATCTCTCCTTATTTAAGCACGCCCATGATATGGGTATCAAATGAAAGGGTTTGCTGAAAAGAATACGAATAAAAGCTTGTTTTTTTAAAAATGTTTTTACTTGAAATTTATTTAGTAAAGATAGAAGATAGTGATTAGTGATTAGAGAAAGATAATTTTAAAAAGCAAATTATACATTATCAGTGTATAAAAATAAAATTAACCACAAAGCAGGTATAAAAGAATTTAATAAATTCTATTCAGGTACATATTTATAAGCAATTGAATATTAAAACATTAAAAAAAATAGGTAAAAGTGAATTGTACGGTGCTGTTTACAGAATTAAAGTACGAATTTTTTTTTTTGCCCTAGAATTTAAAACGGCCGCTTCGCTATGCTCCACTCATTTTCTGAAGAAAAATAACCCTGCTGCATATAGACCAGCTTGATGTCCAAATCGAAGTATAAAATTCAATGGCAATGACACCGTACAATTCACTTTAGCCAAAACATATTATAAAATGATTGTCAATCTGATTGAACGTGTAGGGTCCCTTGTGATTGAAGGCAGGATTGTCAATCTACTTCAATCTGATTGATTCAATCAGATTGACAATCAGATTGATCGTGTAGGGTGGCCTTAAGGTAGAGAGTAAAAATTAAAAATAGACAATGGCGCTTTACCTCCTAAGGAAGAAAGAGTAACTAATTCCTACAAAAAGTCCGGGAATTTCAAATCAACAATATCAAGCTGTGTATTTTATTATTTCCTTCTTGCTTTTCATAATTGAATTATTTATTATGTATTAACTAGACATAGAAGACATCGCGTGTTTCTATCATTGAAGCGAATGTATAGTAAACAATATGAATTGCATACTTATTGAGAAAATATACTAGGCATCGCGTGGCTCTATCATTGAAGCGAGCGTATTGCAATAAAATACTGGATATTGAAATTTGTTAATCATGATGAATGTCATAGTTTAAGATAAGTGGAAGAGGGTAGAGTGGGGGTACTCGGTACAAAGCTTTACTTCCTAAACAAACCTATACACTACACGACTATAAGAATCTTAACCACCCGTCATAGCTTTTAAACTAATATTATAAATGTATCACTTCATTACTCAAATACTACTGCTTGTAACAAGTTGAAGTTTTACATACTTGTTTCAATTGTACTTTAGACGATGTACATGAAGTTTTATTAAAATCGTTACGTTAGAACATAAGATATCGGTAAAAAGGATGCTTTCTCTATTTTAAACGTTTAGGTCCGCTTTAATAGTTTTAGCGATCTTTATTAATTCATAGCAGTGTCGTTGTTGGTTTTACTGAAAAATGTTATTTGGAAAAAAATGTTCGTTATATCAAATAGGTGATGATAGAATTTTTTCCCGTCCTGAAATTCCAATTTTAAATTTGAAGCTCACGTTTACGCGAGCATTGCGCGGGAACTCTTGGATGGATCACGCTGTCCAACGAACTTAGCCTGAGTATTAGTAAAAGAAAGATGTATACCAAATTTAAACTAAATCGGTCAACTTTTACTCAAGTTATCGTCGGACACGTAAACGTTACACACAGAGAGACAGACAGACAGACAGAAGACAGACAGACAAGACGCATATTTCGTTGAATGTAAGAAGCTCGCTTACGCTCGCTTTAATAATCATGACGATGATGAGTTTATAGTTAAAGAGCATGATTGTAATAGAGTATGGGTGTATCCAAAACGGAAACTATTCAATACATATTTTTGCTTCCGAGCTTACCGAAGGTAAAGGAAGCTATATGTGATCGTCCTGAAGAACGAAAATATTTTATATCTCCGGGACTTATTGCGAATAAACGTTAAGTTGTATTGGAAAACGAATAGCACCAGCGGTAACTGATTTAAAAAGGTCAGATCTACAACTTTGGTGATATGATTTTTTGCCATATCATCATCGGTTGTACCTTAGATGGTGATAATTTTGGTATTTTTTTCCTTTTTGTCTTAGAATGGCCATAGTTTCTATAATAGTTGACCGATTTTATTTCTGATTGAGGCGCTTGAATCTTACACTATTGCTCTTTAAATTGATTATATTTTATTTCATTAGTTCTTCCTATTTGCTGAGAACATGAGATTAAACTTTTTCCCGTGTGCCGTGTCACGTGACCACTTTTTTTGGTTTTTAATATTGTGTCGTATATCATTTCAAAGGCCTTGATATGTACATTAAAGCTATTTTATTGGTTAATTTTTTAAAAAAAATTTACACGTACTTTTGTACCGATTTTTAATTTTGTTGTAGGTTAAAGGGTTCAAATATTTTTTTGTTATTAGGTTTCTTATTTATATTTATTTATTAGTTTAATTAATGCCTTAATCCTTTTAGTATTGTTTATTTTTTAAAAATATAATTTTGGTACCTGAAAGTACAGGGGTACAAATGTCAAGTCAACAAATGTTTATAATATGATGTATATCGTTGAAAAGCTCTTGAATAGTAGATTAAATTTGATACGTTCTATTTTGTGTTATTTCTAGTTTTGAGGGGGTAAAATTAAAAAAACATTATCATTTTTTTTTTTTTTTTTGACAATAATGGTTTATAAAAGCATAAAATCGATAAAGTAGGTATACGTGAATAGGATGCGAGGAAGCTATGTGTCACACTAATTGGCAATCTATTTTAACAATAGTTTGTGGGGATTAAATACAAATTTTAAATACACGCTTCGGATATTTCCTTTTTAACTATTTTAAAATGTATCACTTTACTCTACAAAAAGTCTGCTTGTATCAAGTTGAAATTTTACAAACTTGTTTAAATTGTACTTTATTTGATGTTAATAAAGTTTTATTAAACTCGTTACGTTAGAACGTAAGATATCTGTAAATACATTGTTTTCTCTATTTTAAATGTTTAGGTTCACTTCCACTTTAATATTTTTAACGATCTTTATCACTTCATAGTGGTGTCGTTCTATTGTTAATATTATTGTTTAATCTCTCCTGGAACCCTGAAACTCGTCAAAACCAAAACAATTACTAGTCATCTTCATAATAAACAGTCCAGTATCCCAAGCTCTGATTTGGGTATATAGTGGTCGGCAAGTTAAGAAATTTGGCATTATACAGGGTGGTCCAAAAGTCTCCCCCCCCTCTTAACTTTTGAATGGTTTGAGATAAATTAATGAAACTTGGGGGATCTCTACCATGAAAAGGGGAGTTTGTTTTCATGCAATCACCCACTAGGGGCAACCACCCACTTTGCCCCCAGGCCACCCAACTTCAGAATTTCAAATCGGAATGTATATTTTTGATAGCATATTTGGATTCTACAGTGAAAAATAATAAACTTTTACTTATAACTATTTTTTCTATCTCCAATATTTTGCCCCCCACAGGGGGGCAAAGATAGCAAAATAACCCTTCCGATAATACGTTGTAAAATCTAAACGGTTAGAGATAAATTAATGAAACTTAGGGGATCTTTACTATGTAAAGGGAAGTTTGTTTTCATGCAATTGCGCAGTAGTAGTAGGGGCAACCACCCATTTTGCCCCCAGATCACCTAACTTCAAAATTTCAAATTGGAGTGTATATTTTTGATAGCAGATTTAGATTTTACGGTAAAAAATAAAAATATTTTACTTCAAACTTTTTTTTCTATCTCCAATATTTGGTCTCCTATAGGGGGGCAAAGGTATAAAAATGGTAGATTTCAGCGCCTGGGGGCAAAATGGTGGTTGCCCCTAGTACGCGAGTGGATGATTACACACTTCCCTTTACATGGTACAGATCCCCCAAGTTCTATTACTTTATTTCAAACCGTTTAGATTTTATAACGATCTAAGTGTTATTTTTTTACTATTTCGGAAGGGTTATTTCGCTATCTTTACCCCCCTGTAGGGGGCAAAATATTGGAGATATAAAAAATAGTTTCAAGTAAAAAATTATTATTTTTCACTGTAGAATCCAAATATGCTATCAAAAATTTACATTCAGATTTGAAATTCTGAAGTTGGGTGGCCTGGGGGCAAAGTGGGTGGTTGCCCCTAGTGGGTGATTGCATGAAAACAAACTTCCCTTTGCATGGTAGAGATCCCCCTAGTTTCATTAATTTATCTCAAACCGTTCAAAAGTTAAGAGGGGGGGGGGGGACTTTTGGACCACCCTGTATATCATATTGAACAAGGAATTTAAACCTTCTAAACCCACCTTTAGGTTTTCACAAGAAGTGATCGGTACTTTACACATCTATTCGATGTGAATATTAGTTCAAAACATGTCACCTATCTGGGATTCGAACTCATCAATTCAGTTTTAAGACTTATTTTCAAGCGAGTCGCAAGTAAAGAATAATCCAAAATCCAACGTATTGATTTGATATAAAAGCTACAGCAGCGCTATTCAGCAGGCAGATTGCAAACTAAAGACAACATCAACTAAATCAGAGCCTAAGTTTTTTTTTATACTGTAAGATTAGAATTAAAAAATAATTATTTTATATTTGAATTACTGAGTCTTCTATGATAATGATAATTATAAATTAAAATGCTAAATTATTATTCCTCTTATACAATTTTAAATAAAATAATGAAGGCAATGTTCCCGATTATTTATTGCTGCAGTAAATTGGATTGGTAATAAAAATTATAACAATTCTCGTAAGGAAACGTTTCCGTCACGGCAGCATTACCTTATAGTAGTATAGGTTATTATAATATTAAGTCTGAATTATTTTTTTGCAGAATCGGCTTGTGCTGATTTAATATTCCTAAATTTAAATTAAAGTCAAAAGCTGGATTCTCCCCTCCTACATAATAAATAAATTAGGTACTGTTATAATCCACAAGTATTTGCATCCAAGTATTGTTTTAGGATTTCGTAGGTAGATTTTTTCGTGGGTTTGTTATTATGCATATATGTTATTATTATGCTTAAATAACATTTTATTATTTCCCTATTCCACCCTATATGAAAGTAAAAAAACAAAACAAAAAAATATAAACAAATTTAAATGGATGGCCCCCCAAAAATTATTGTAGAGTAAGGAGGGTAGAATAGATGTC
Organism: Gerris lacustris; assembly: GCA_951217055.1. Classification (NCBI taxonomy): domain Eukaryota; kingdom Metazoa; phylum Arthropoda; class Insecta; order Hemiptera; family Gerridae; genus Gerris; species Gerris lacustris. Next base: position 69,264,931 of record OX578282.1, read on the forward strand.
CCTGGTTCGATTCCCCGAGGGGTCACAATGTGTTTTATCGGTAATAACAAAAATTTAAATTTAAATCAAATTATAATTATTATTAACTACGGGAAACAGACAGAGAAAAATACACTCCAGCGCCGGGATTTGAACCACGGGCCTCTATATTTCCACTATACTGGATTTTTTTGGTTGAAATTTTGGTGCTAAAAACGCCATGTTGGCGGTAAAAAGTACAATATAGTCATAAAATGTCGCATAATATTATTTATTTGTAATCTACTCTTCAGTAGCTTCAAAAAGAAGTAGCTCGTAACACAATAGAGTTACAAAAAAAGTTTATACAAAAATTATCGGTAATTTTGTCTTTATTAAGTTTGTACTGAACATGTTTTTTCGTAGGGGTAACTGTTGAGGAGTTATTGTGAAAAACCCAATTTTGGTGGGGGATGGTCTGCGCCACCCCCCCCCCCCCTCCCCCCCCCTCGAGGTCGAAAACTTGGATTTTTCATTGGGGTCTAGGTCCAGACCTTAGTAACAATCAAAATCTTTTCTACACCACATTTTTCACGGCAAAACTCCCTATTGACTGGACTAAGAGGAAGTCATGCATTTGATTACAATAATTCGTAGAAGACAGGCGAGCCTTCAAAGACAACATTAAAATAAAAAAATCGCAGGGAAGTACTTGCGTCCAAGTACTTTTTAGGGTTTTGTAGATGATTAAGCATACCCGTTATGTAATTATGATTTTTTTTTTCTTCGATCCTAAGGGTCCCGGGTTCGATCCCCCAGGAGGTCACAATGTTTTTTATAGGTAATAACGACAAGATAAATTATATTTTTTAGGAAATTTTCATCGCCCAACCATACCGTGTAACCATGAATCATTTCAAAATATTAAGTCCAGCAATTATATAAAATTAGGGGGGGGGGGGATTTTTTTGGGGGCATATTTTGACTTATAAAACCAATAAAGAATTAAAAAATTAAAAAAGCAAATATATATTTGTATCCTACTCTTCAGCAGCTTTCATTTAATACCCAACTCAAAATTTTTAAAAAATAAAATTTTGGGCGCACTCCAAATTTTCGCGCACAAAATTGTTAATTTTTAAAACCTGGGAATGAACTCCCGGAAATATCATCGCCCCACTATAAGGTATTAGTATGAATTATTTCTAAATTTTAGCACCAGCCGATCTATAGTGGTTGGGGGGGGGGGGGATTTTTTTGGGGTATATTTTGATTTTTTTCCCCTATAAGGAATGCAAATTTTAAAAAAGCATATATATATTTGTGTCCTACTCTTCAGCAGCTTTCATTTAATACCCAACTCAAAATTTAAAAAAAATAAAATTTTGGGCGCACTTCACTTTTTCGCGTCCAAAATTAAAATTTTTTGAAAATTTGGGTTGAACTCCCGGAATTTTCATCGCCCCACAATAAGATATTAGCATGAATTATTTCAAAATTTTAGCGCCAGCCGATGTATAGTGGGGGGAGGGGGGGGGGAATTTTTTTTGGATATATTTTGATTTATTTAACCAATAAGTAATGCAACATTTAAAAAATCATATATATATTTGTATCCTACTCTTCAGCAGCTTTCATTTGATACCCTACTCAAAAATTAAAAAAAATATAAATTTTTGAGTTTACCACATTTTTTCGAATTGCGCATGCGCATATTTAATTTTGAACTTCTGTATATTTTTCCTGTGGTTGGGTCAAAAAGTTGCACCAGTATTTCAAATTTCAGCTCTTTAGCTTAAACGGTTTGGGCCCTACGAACCAAAGAGCGACGGACAGACGGACACATCACCCTCGGCATAAGGGTTTTGAGAAGAATCTACAAAACCCTAAAAATAGTTCTCGGTAATCAGCCTGCCGTATTTTAAAATCAAAGTTTTTAGTGAATTTTCCGGAAAAAAATATAAAGATTTTATAATTCAACGTACCTACACAAGATTGTTCAAATTAAAAAAGTAATAAGATGAAATCAGGTGTGAAGAGTGATTTCAATTTCAATTGTTAAAAGAAACATTAATGTTCATATTTTCTTAACCCTAAAACGACTTATTGGGGTCCCACAGACCCCATAAAAACTATATAATTTGAGTTGTTTTTTTTATTTGTATTTCTCTAAACCTAGACCTCCTTCTAATTTACCTTTGAACCTTTCTGTGCAAATACTGATAATACCTATATGTTATTAGTTTCAGTTTTCATTAGAATTAGAGTTGGGGTCCCATAGACCCCTGTGTGCCATTTAAGTAATTGTTTTATATACCACTGTTAACTGTCTTATTTTTTTATTGTGCATATTAAAAACTTCATCCTTCTTTTTGTTTAATTGAAGTGATGAGCAACTGCCTGCTAGATAAAGTCATTCCGGATTTGAGGCTTCCTCGTCAGATATTGTGGAAACAGTTAAATTTGACTTGCGCCACTTAGGAGTCAGAAGATGGCGATCAGTGGCTCAAGAGCGGAAGATATGGGCTGATAGAACGGAGGCTCAGTCGCTACAATGGATGTAACGCCATGGAGTAAGTAAGTTAACTTTGACGCAGAAGGAGGACTCTATACTCTACAAATATTTCACAAGATAACTAAGAAGCATCTTTGCCTTGAGAAGTCTACGTTGAAGATGAAAGATATCTTTTGCTATACAAGTTCTTAGACAAATGATGGCAGGCAACATCCTGCAGCAAAATGTAAGGCTTACCTCTACGGTGACTTCCAAGAAGAAATATATCGATACCTTAGCTCACAGATGTGTTAAGTGACATTTTTTGTAAAATGAGGGTTAAGTGACAATTTGACCCTTTATGACCTATATTATCAAATGCACAGATGTGGTAAGTGTAGCATTGCTCTAATGGTGGTTTATATTAATGCCGAATGAAGTAAATACAGTCACTTTTCTGTACTGGAATTCGCAGATGTGATAAGGGCTTTTACAACCATAGGCCACTATGAGAGGAGACAGTTTAAAAGTCAAATGTGGTAAGTGATCACTTGTCACAACTCTTTAATTCCAACAAGTGACGTTTACATAACAAGAATATAACTGTAAATAACTCGAAATAGCTTTGTGATCACTATTACCGAGCACTGAAGTTTTCTGAGAAATCAGAATATTGTTACTTAACACATCTGTGTGCTAAGGTATCGATATGATATATTATGTGGAGCCACTTCCACGAGTAACTATCTCAAAAGAACAAAGAGAAGCTTATTCAGTTTGCAAAATTGAAGAAAGCTATGTAGGTTTGAAACAAAGATTAGATACATATAATTGCAAGATAAAAAGAACTTTTTATATACCAACTAGACAGCCGATCTTAAACCTATAACAAGTAAGGCCCGCTTCACGTAAGTACGTGAGGCGATAATCACCGGTTTCTGTACGAGTAAGTTAAAATATTAAGTGTAAAATTTTAATAGTTGAATATTCTTTTTCTACACTTCAAGACCTTTAAATTGATGTATCACATGTAATGGTGACTAAAAACTTTTCTTTAGTCACCCGCCATATTGGCCGCCATCTTGAAAATATTAAATGTAAAATTTTAATAGTTGAATATTCTTTTTCTACACTTCAAGACCTTTAAATTGGTGTATAACATGTCATGGTGACTAAATTTTTTTTTTTTAGTCGCCCGCCATTTTGAAAATATAAAGTGTGAAAACTCCAAAAAGTGTCCAGTTGTCACAAATGCCGAGATGCACCTGTGTGCCGAATTTCATGTTCCTAGCTATAGTAGTTTATGAATTGAAACAAGCAACGGACAGACAGACAGAAAGAGCCGTTATATAAGGTTTATATTTTTACTTTGTACAGATACCTAAAAGGACAAATCTATACAACGGATCTCACCAACACCGAATCTAAATCGTGCCATAGATATGCCCCCGTGCAGGGGATGGTAAGAGAAGAAAAATGAGTTCAAGTAAAGAACTACAGATGGAGAAAAATTAAACTGATGCCAAGGACCCAAGTGTAAACAAACCTGGTTGTCACACGTCAATTAATTTAATTCTTTGTTAAGCCGGCCTTACACCTTGCGATTTGTCGGTGCAATCTAAAGGAAGATAAATCGCACGATATATCGTTGCAACCTGGGAGCGTTTACACCACACCGATTTCTACCCCGATCTCTGACTCAATCTTCCTTAATAGACGAGCTGCAGTGTTGCCACTAAATTAATTTATTTATGATTATTTTAAGACCTAATATTCTCTGTAATATTTTTATTTCTATTTTATCTTTTTACTGTATTCTTTTTTTATAAATATAATCTATTATGAGTATTAATAAACCTTATTTTAGTAATACTCATTTTATAAATTATTATTTATTTTATAAATTCGTAATATTTTTAAGGTAAAATGCTCAAATAATTTAGGTTAAAGATTATTTATAAAACAAAAAAAAAATTTTTTTATGTGTAGCGAGGAATGTGGGCGCAGCTTAGCCTGAAAAAAATCCTCAGCAAACCAATTTTTGCTGCCTAGGCAGTAAATTTAGTAAAATATATGTAGTGGAAGGAAGGTAGAGATCGGGGTTGGCCCGCTGGTTGTACACCCCCTTTACACGCACCGACTTGTCGTCACCGACCTCACAGATTGAATAAGTTTTGCTTCGATCTACAACCCAACCCCAACCCCGACTCCCCGACATCGTTATACAATTTCCATTTACACCTTACGATATATCGGTGCGATTTATCGTTCCGACCAGATTGCACCGACAAATCGCAAGGTGTAAAGCCGGCTTTAACTTTTCCTGTTTCGCTGTCATTCAATGTTTATCTCTTAAAAATACAATTAGTTTTTACATAACAAAAAGGCCTGATATAATCATTCTTGAACATTTTAACAATTTTATCAGCCATACCAGGTAGTAAAATAAAAAAAATCATAAATTTGAAACCCGTCAAAATGAAGATTGTAAATATGGGTCATGTCAAAAAAAATAAAATAAAATAAAAATAAATAACTAGCGGATTTTACCCGAACTAACTTAGCATACAGCAAAATTTTCTGAAAACGAATTAAATTCTGCTGAAAGATGGCTAATAGTTTTCAAATAATGTATTGTCATCGTGTTTTCAGCTATTATATAAGTTTCAAATGTCTAGCTACTCGAGAAGTTAGTTAAAAATCAATTGCAAAATTTGTACTGGACACACAAAGAAACAAGAAAGTAAGCAAATAAAATGTAGTTAAAATTACGCTCTGTTCTAACAGATATGGGTCTTGATACTTCTTTAGATTGTTACTCCCCTATGTTTTTTTTTTTTAGAATATAAATGACTTTGACTAAATAACTATTAAGACAAAGGGATGTTTAGTCCAATGTACTTTGGGACAAAGGAATATCACACTTCTGTTTCTATAAGGGGAGTAACAGTTTAAAGAAGAACATTCTGTACACCATCTTTAGATTGTTACTCCCCTATGTTTTTTTTATAAGGGGAGTAACAATCTAAAGAAGTGCCTGGGTCTTTACGAATCTCAAGAAGATCCCTACATTTATTATAAGAAAACAGATAACATCTTGATATGTAGAGTAGTTTGGGCAAACAAATGTCTTCTGTTTTACTTTGACTTACAAGAAAAGGGAATTAGTAAAGGAAAAATGTATAAGGGTATTTGGCACGAAAGCATTAGGGACATTTAGCCTACAGACCCTAATTACCAAAATAAATATCTATTTTTAAAAATATATCATTTTAATTTCAATAAATAACATTTTTACATAAGATTTAAAATGTGTTTAATACATAATTATATACTATTAAGATATACCTAAACTAATTACATATATAACTGGGAAATATTTAATACTATATATTCATATGTACAACTACAATACGTTTCTCCATTTTATTCTGATAAATAAATCACAAAGTTCAATGGCATCACATAAATTACAAAAAAATAAAAATAAGTTATCAAACATCCTTACAAAACAATAAAAATAATGAAAAATATGAGTATTTGACTTTTTAAAAAGATAATTTGTACAAAAAAAAAACAACAACTTCAAAATATACAATTTACTTTTACTAAAACAATTAAACTTCTTTAAAGGGGAAAAATATAATTTGAATTTTGAGTACAAGGGTTTAAAATCAAGGAATATATAGCTTCAACTTTACCGCTAAAATTAGACTGATGATTTTTTGAACACACTTCCTCTCGTGTCTATCGCTATATCACAAATATATCAATTGTTATTCACTGATATCATTGCTTATCTATATATATATAAAAGTCAACGTATGAGTGTATATTTGTATATATATGTGTGTGTATATATATTTTTAAATAAAGTATTAAGGAATTTGATAACAAATTTTACATGAAAACATTTATTAGGGAATGATAGACATGAAAGCTATATCATTAGCTAAAAGATCAAGTGAAAGCTGAATTACTTTACGTCTTCAGTGGTTTTGGTTCAACTGGGCTTATAAATCAATTAACATTTTCACCTTAATAATAATAATAATAATAAGTATAGAAAAAGACTGATAAAAATTGTTTTCTATTGCTGGATATAGGTTTGTTCCAACAAGCAATTCGAGAATGGTTCTACAGTGTGTGCGTTACAAGTTGTGACTTCTGACATTCAGATTGGCCAACCTAAATGAGGAAACAAATAAAGCCACTAGGCTAGTAGGAGGGGTGGGGCTAGTGATATTTTTGTTTGCCTAGTTGGCTCGACCTTCTAGAATTCAAAATCCTCACCTCTCATTGGCTCCCCATCCAAATTTTTCGGATTTTTCCGTGCTGTCAAAAGTCACAACTCACAACGAGCAAACTGAAATCCCAGTTCAGGATTAGATAAATATGCATGCATGAGGGCGTGGACACAACACAGGTGTCCTCCAGAGATCAAACAAGGAAAGTCATACAACTATTTGTATGACAAGGGAATGCTAAATCAATTAGCTACTTAAGAACCCCACTGGTCAATAGCATATTTATAATTAGGGTCCGTAGGCAAAACCAAGGACCCTTATATTTTCCTGCATGTGTCTGTCCGTCCGTCCTGTCGCGTGCTCTCACGGCTACACCTTTCGTCCGATTACTTTGAAATTTGGCATGTATGTGTCTTGTACCTACCCACATATTTTAAAAATGTAGCGACTTAAAAAAAATATTTTTCAAAAAAATTAGGGTAAAAAAACTTAGGGTTAATTTTTTTTTTTTTTTTTTTTTCCGACACCGTGAGGGGTATCATATGAAAGGGTACGTCGAGCTGATTACAAAAATATATAATTCTATGGTTATAACTTTGATAAGGCGAGCGTAGGCAAGTTTGAAGTGGGTGGGAAACGTGTCCCCCCCTTCTATCTCGCTTATGTGAAGTGCCAAAAATTCCTGAACATTCTTCAACCAAAAGTAAAGATACCGTTTTTTTGGAAATTTCGAAAAAAATATTATTTTATTGACAAAATACGTTTTTTTTTTTTTTTATAACTATGGTCTTTTCGATGTATTTATATGGTTGTATACCGGTTCAGTGGCAAACAAATACTTTATCAGAAGTTTGTTTATATGTTTTGAGAATATCAGACCCATAGGATAGTTCAAAGTAAGATTTTTAGCATTTTAAGAAACACCATTAATAGGGTACTACTCAAACTATACAGTGACCCTTGCTGTGGGCTGACTAGCACACACTTGACCTGTTTATTTTGAATATGAGATTGTGAGTGATAGAAAGAGATACATTTTACATTGACAGATCGAGTTAATATGGGTTAAAAGCGTGGTGGAAATGATAAAGTATTCTGCAACTCAAGAACAAAGCCTCTTGGGTAAGGAGCAATCTCATAGAATTGTAATTGGAAAAAACAGTATTACCATCGTGTTGAAATAAAAAAGTCTCTCCACGTAAAAAATATTCAATAAAATTCAGAGCATCTTTCAGCCATATATAGGGCTATCATCAGTCCCGAAAAATGAAAAGTGTCAATTAAAACATTGGATTAACACTTCAATTTTCGGCACTGATGATGGCCCTATAGTGATTGAAAGCTGCTCTGTATTTTATTGAATATTTACGAGGAGAGACTATCTTATTTCAACACTTCATGATGCCACTAACACTTCATATCTTAAATATTACCATTGTTGAAAGATAAAATCAATGCCATCTGAAGAACAAAAGACAACATAAGCTAAATTACAACTTGGTCTTGTACCACACTACAGACTCTTGTAGAAAAGTGCAAATTCAACATATGGAAGATTAGAAATATAATTTTATAGGGCTCAATTTTTTATAATGTTTTATCTGTTGGTCAAATACAGAAAAAAACCACTGTTTTCTCACTTCTATAGTAGTAAGGTTAATAACCTCCAATTAAATCTAAATGAGTCCTACTGTACTAATGTTTTTACATACAGTAGAGTCTCGCTAATCCGGGTTTAACGGGACCGAACCCAGTCCGGATTACCGAAAGTCCGGATTAAACAGAATCAGTTTTAATGTGTCTGTAGAAAAAGCTATAGTAGTGTAAAACTATTAAAATTGAGGTTTTTATCGTAAAAATTACTTCTATTAGTCTCCAAAACATACATGCTTGTAAAACGTAGGTCCACTATTTAAGTTAAGAGCTGTTCTGTCACCAGTCATGTCAAATATCAAATGAATTTAAATAAAATGACAATCTATTACGCAGGTGGCAGGTATAGAAGGGACTTCCTGAGAAACAGGCTGAGTTCCGATATGAAATTCGAGGAGCGATAATCATATCACAAAAAGTTGAGACATTAGACATTGTTGGCTTGGCAAAATTTCATGGAACTGGGTTGAGCCGCCGCTACATGTTTTAAGACACCCATCTCAGTCACATATAATTGTACTTCCTGGCATATACTTCTTTTATATCTTCCGCCCTACATTTCTATGGAACCGAACAAGATTTATCGATGTTCTTACTTATTCTTAAATCTGTTAATTTTTAACAAAATACCGGGTATTCCTCGTGTTAGACTGTTTGAATATATACCTATAAACTATACTAGGAACAATTTTATACATTTTAATAGACAATAAAAGCAGAAACTCGAATTATCTTAACAATTAATAAATCCTAACAGGCTCTGGTTCCAATTTGTACATAGTTTTTGGCCCGTCCGGATTATACGGATGTCCGGACTGCGGGGTCCGGATAAACGAGACTCTACTGTACTTACTTCTTGGTGGTACAGCCTATGTAGGGCTTAGGTCTGACCAATAACACACCTCTATTATCCTTTATCCTGGGCTACTGTCCGCACCTTACTCCAAATCTCCTTACATCTGTCTCCAGTTCATCAGCAGCTCAATCTAGGTTGACCACTCTGCCTTATTCCTTCTGGTCTTCCTATCCACACCTTCTTGACTGCCCTATAATCCCTAGTCTTTCATGATACCCTGTTCATCTCAGTCTGGCCTTCTTGATATAAATTACGAGTACCAGATCTCTCTTCTGGTTCTTCTACTCCATTCTCCTTTGTCATGAACAGCATCAAAAAGTATTTTAAACACCTCTCGTCCAACTCCTAATGTCTTTATTATTTTTTCTAGAGTTTTGCGTAAAGTTTAGAATAGTGTTGTCAGTTCTTTTCTGCATAATAGTACGGCTGGAAATTAAAAATAAATCAATCCAGGGCTGTGAAAATCGGTGGATCGCTTAGGCCAGCCATGGAAATTTAAATTTAGCTTTGCCTTTATGCTAACACATTAATTAATAACTAGAAAAGTGATAATATATATCTATCAAGAAATTTCTATAAATTTAGTTTGAGAGAGTAGCCTTGTGGTTAGATTTATCTGATACTAAAGCAGTTTGTTCTTGGACTAGTTGTCTGATTGTATCGAGTACGTGGACCTGCCTGTGCCTAGGAAGGATTTTCAACGGCCCAAGCAAACTTTTCAAATACATCTGAGTTTCATCACATCGCTTTTTCTTAGGTCTTTTAGTTTGGACATTAATACTTCTACCAGGTTCACTACCAGAGTCAGGAAATCTAGTCGGGTTTTGCAAAGGTCGGAAAAACCTCTGGAAATTATTGTGGAACATCGGATCCCAATTTTCAGGTGTGGCCTCTTCTAAAACCGTATCGCATACTGAGTTGACGTCGTAGTAGAAGGTATCGGGAAGGTGTCGATGTGCGGGTACGGGACGTTCGCACACAGCAGACGAGCAATCGCCTGCAGAAGGGGAGAAGGAACCGCTGCTGTACAGAGGCACCTGCGATTTGAGGAACATGAGTCTTGGATACCACACCCATGTAGACTTGTGACTACTAGGTGACATCCACGGGTCACCATACTTCCCTCTCTGTATTTTACGGATTTCTTGCCTGAAGTTATCTCTCAAACTCTTCCACTTGGTTCTCGTTAGTTCAACTGAAAAAGTAAACAAGTATTTTTATTTACTTATCTTATTAATTATTATTAAAAAAGTTTTATAAACAAACATGAGTAAGAAGTAAGTAAGAAAGAGAAGGGTAGACTAAACTATAGAAGTAGAAGGAGTTAGAGATATCCTCCTCTTCTTTGTTGGAGAGGGAAGGAGATATCTCCCACTACACTCTCTTTCCATCAACGGCTACCCAACAGATTCTTTTAAACATTCAACGTTTACTTGAGTATAAGTATTTACCCTACTCAGTGAAACAGTCTTTATATCGTTTATGTGGCTCATAAAGTTTATTAATGTAGTACAACGTACAATATATCTCTATGTTCATGGGGCTCATAAAGTTTATTAATGTAGTAAAACGTACAATATATCTCTATGTTCATGGGGCTCATAAAGTTTATTAATGTAGTAAAACGTACAATATATCTCTATGTTCATGGGGCTCATAAAGTTTATTAATGTAGTACAACGTACAATATATCTCTATGTTCATGGGGCTCATAAAGTTTATTAATGTAGTACAACGTACAATATATCTCTATGTTCATGGGGCTCATAAAGTTTATTAATGTAGTACAACGTACAATATATCTCTATGTTCATGGGGCTCATAAAGTTTATTAATGTAGTACAACGTACAATATATCTCTATGTTCATGGGGCTCATAAAGTTTATTAATGTAGTAAAACGTACAATATATCTCTATGTTCATGGGGCTCATAAAGTTTATTAATGTAGTACAACGTACAATATATCTCTATGTTCATGGGGCTCATAAAGTTTATTAATGTAGTACAACGTACAATATATCTCTATGTTCATGGGGCTCATAAAGTTTATTAATGTAGTACAACGTACAATATATCTCTATGTTCATGGGGCTCATAAAGTTTATTAATGTAGTACAACGTACAATATATCTCTATGTTCATGGGGCTCATAAAGTTTATTAATGTAGTAAAACGTACAATATATCTCTATGTTCATGGGGCTCATAAAGTTTATTAATGTAGTACAACGTACAATATATCTCTATGTTCATGGGGCTCATAAAGTTTATTAATGTAGTACAACGTACAATATATCTCTATGTTCATGGGGCTCATAAAGTTTATTAATGTAGTACAACGTACAATATATCTCTATGTTCATGGGGCTCATAAAGTTTATTAATGTAGTACAACGTACAATATATCTCTATGTTCATGGGGCTCATAAAGTTTATTAATGTAGTACAACGTACAATATATCTCTATGTTCATGGGGCTCATAAAGTTTATTAATGTAGTACAACGTACAATATATCTCTATGTTCATGGGGCTCATAAAGTTTATTAATGTAGTACAACGTACAATATATCTCTATGTTCATGGGGCTCATAAAGTTTATTAATGTAGTACAACGTACAATATATCTCTATGTTCATGGGGCTCATAAAGTTTATTAATGTAGTAAAACGTACAATATATCTCTATGTTCATGGGGCTCATAAAGTTTATTAATGTAGTACAACGTACAATATATCTCTATGTTCATGGGGCTCATAAAGTTTATTAATGTAGTACAACGTACAATATATCTCTATGTTCATGGGGCTCATAAAGTTTATTACCATAGTAGAACATGTCTCAGCTAAACTCGGCAATAGTGCACCCCTTAATCTAAACCTAAACTAACCATAACCTTCCCTTATTTTTCTTAGGAAGTGACATTTTACATATTTTTTTGGCTAAAGTTAAAGTGATAATTTAGCGAATTTTGTACTTGGATTTGGACCTCTACCTGGTCTATATGCAGCAGGGTTGTTTTTCTTCAGAAAATGAGCAGAACAACCCGAAGCGGTGCAGAGTGGCCAGTAGCGATATATTGATTATACAGAAGGGGTGCACTATTGCCGATTTTTACCCATAAATTTTTATAAATTATATGTCTCAATGTTCATGGGGCTCATAAAGTTTATTACCATATTAGAACATGTCCCAAAGTTCATGGGGCTCATATAGTTTATAACTGCAGTAAATGTCTCAACGTTTATGGGGCTCATAAAGTTTATCAAGTAAATAATTCATTTATCACTTATGCAGTTGTACATTTTCTTGGTAAAGTGGTAAGCTATTGATTTGACTATGTTTTACTTATGGTATTTTTCTAAACAGAATCTTAATAAGCGGTTTGAAACCAATAAGGCGTCTTAGTAGATATTGTCTTATGGAATCCTAACTAAGATTAAGCCTGTCATAAGTAACTGTAGCTACTTAATAAGCGATCTCACGTTGTTTATGTTTTGAAACTTCGATATAAGTTATCAAACGCATTTTTGAACGTCGTTAGTTAAAAATTGAGTATTATATGAGGCGGAATTGTATTTACCTGGTAGTCGGCAGGCGAAGGCGACCTGAGCCCAAAGCTTCTGAACGATTTCCCTGTTATTATGGTGAACTGATCGCTGGTCCCATAGAGCTGGACGTATTTCCACTTCCCTGATCAGCTTCCCCAAGTCAATATCCATCTCGTACGCCGCTATCACAATGCCACTTCATTCGGTTCAACACTCAAACAACAATTGTAATAAACACAGTACAAAACAAAATAAAAGGCAAAACCCTATGTGAAGCAACAATATTAGCTAAATAGAAATAGGGTGTAAGTGTAAACAAACGAACAGCTGTTTTTTGTTTATGCAGTTTTTCTTCTTCTTCTTTTTTCTTTAAACTTATGGCGACAAGACCAGAGATAAATAATATAGAGATAGTCCTCTTCACTTCAACGAGCTTTGACAAGGTTAGAGTGGGAGAAATACAGTGGCGCGCCTCCAGGAACAGAAAAAGGAGGAACTAATTCCTGGAAAAAGTCCGGGAATTTCAAATAAAAAATATCAAGCTTTATTATTTCCACCTTTCTATTCATAATTGAAATATTAATTTATTATTTTTTTACACACTTAAAAGATATTAAATGTACATATTATGCTCATAATATTTCAGTGCCTTAAAATATAAAGCATATTAAATAATCAACTTGGATAATTAAAGTAAATTTACGAATTCAACAAATTGAATTTTTGAAGAATGTTAACTTGTATCAATTATTCTGATATTTCCTATTGCTGAAAAATGAAAATGTCATTATCTCATAATTATGTTAAAAAATTCAAACATTCCCTCAGTATTAACAAGAACTACAACCAACTTCTAAAATAAATCTTACTAAAAATATTTGGAAGGGTTGAAAAATAAATATTATAGAAATCAAATAAAAAAAAACCCTTGTTTTATTCACATAAATGATACAATAAGGTTAAATACAATGTTTTAATACATAGTAAAGATGTAAAAAATACCGTTATCATAAAAAGAAAAGTCAATTTACATAAATTTGATTGAATTTAATGTTAGTGAATGAAATTTAGTGAATATTATTTGTTAGTCTTTTTTTAACGTGGAAGGGTTTAAAAATGCTTTATCTACGATTGATACGAAATATAAACATTATAATATCTTTGTTTAGATGCGTAGAAAGTGATTATTTACGTACTTGTATTCATTGCGCATGCGCGTCTCATAGTTCTGAATAATTCCTCTTCTTTACCACACTAGCGCGGTAAAGAAGAGGAATTCTTCAGCTTTACGCACGATTAGCAAGTTTGTTTATATTTAACAAAATTAATTTGCTGTTCTTTTATTAAAGCAACTGTTTATATCGAGTTTTTAGTGAAAAACAATGAGTGAATCAAGTGACTTTGACGAAAATGTGGAGAATAATACTCCTCCAGAAATAATTAATTCGGAAAAAATACTACTAATGAATTAATGCCATCTTTATCAAGAGAGAGATACGAACTTACATACAGCAAGTTTATTTTTTTCTGTATTTATTATTTAAATCTAACAATCGTAGATAAAGTACGGTACGCAACTCGCGCGAAAACGGCATTTTGCATTGCTCGTGTGGTTTTACCACCCTCGCATGCAAAATGCTACTTTCCGCACTCGACGAGTAATGTACTATTATGCACGTTTTGATGAGGTACTAATACCTCCTAAAAACACTTTCTTCCACTTGCAGAGCGAGTCAGGTCCATACTAATTTTGAATTACCTTCAGGAGGTTCCAACCACCATCTGCAAAATAAAAACCATTATATAAATAAATATAGATGAAATAAAAAAAATAGAGCTTATAGTCCAGACAAAATTTTTGTGTTCCTCATGGACTGAATTCCTGGCATGGACGTTATCTCACCCATAAGTCTGTTCTGGTGTTTTATCCACCAATAAATGCAGAGTTTGCTCATACTATATCACTTACGGACAAGACTGTTCTCTTCTTCTTTCGTTGTATATATATATTTCTTAAATATATAATAGTTTGTCCAACATAATAATGTAATTATGACTAACTCATAATATAAGTGCTCAAGCTAGAAATCAGTGGCTTTGTATTCTATTATCATGTAGACCAGAGATACTTAATAAACCCTCAAAGAAGAATAAAGATAAGAATAATAAAAAAAGAAAATAAAGATAAAGATAGTCAACTTCCCTAGGGGAGAAGGAGAGGACGAAGCCCCCCCCCCCCCCGGACCTCCTTGAATTGTGTTAAATTCGTGTTTTATAATAATTTTGTAGACATACAATATTTTAACTGTCCTTCCAATTTGTGTGGCACCAGGCCCTGATCCACCAAAGGGCAGGGCAGAGTGGCCAAATTGATGTTAGTTTGTCCCTTGATAGGGGACCACTTTGATTTGGAGTAATAACTGAATAACTAACCTATCAAGGGATAAGCCAGGCGTATCCAACTCCAATATTCTAGAGGTGTAAGACCACTAGCGCTGGTCGGGCAGATGATGGTTAAAATTGTAAACTACTTATGATCTTTTGACATTCCTCGAATTCTAAAATATAAACAAATACTGGTTGTCAGATATTTGTATTATTTTGTAAATAAACGAAATAGAAAAAATCGGTCCGAGACAACTCAGACAAACTTTCTCATATACAATTTTATAATTTCTTCGCTCAGTTTATCTCCATTTATTAATTTTCGTATGTACATTTAATTATTACTGGACATTTCATGAATATTTATCATAAAAATAACTTCCCCTGCGCGGGGAATCGAACCCGGGCTCTCTCCGTCCGCGTTTTAAGCTATTTTCTCAGGAACTAGATTTTTCCCGGGATAACGGCTTATATCGTTAGATTCGTATTTAGATGGACTACATTTTAGAATTTTTTAATCAAAATCGTCGGAACCGTTTTCGAGAAATAATTTTTTTTCACGTTTTTTCAGAGTTTTTGGGGGGTAGCGCCCCCAAATTTAGAGCTAAAATCATTTCTCGATTTCGCCTCGGGGTATGATTTTTCTGAACATGTATGCCAAATTTCGTCAAAATCGGCCCAGTAGTTTAGGCTCCAGGCGTCTGCACAGACGACAGACGACAAACGACAGACGACAGACGACGGACAGACATTTTTTAAAAACCACTTTTTTGGACTCAGGGGACCTCAAAACGTGTAAATCCATCAAAATCTCAAAATCGAATTTTCGCGCCATCGCAATACTTTCGCTTTATATGAGAAAGTAAAAAACCAGCCTCGGTGGCTGTGTGAGATGCGCGATTGCTCCGAATTCGAAAGTTTCCGGGTTCGAATCTAGTAAACTGACAAATTAATTTATAAATTTATTTCTTTGAATTAAGAAACTCAAAATATTTTGATATTAACCGGCAAATTCCCGTGGAGCGCTAGTAGTCTAACACAGGTAGATAAAGAGGGGAGTTGGAAATCTTTCCGTTTAAGGATTCTATGATCGCTGGGATAAACTAACACCAACTTGATTTTCAGTCTACACTTACTAATTTTGTACTCTGGATCATGGTCACACTGTTTACCATAATTGGCGGGACATGACCGCCCTCCACCGGTTTCCTTTTTTTTCAAATACCTATTGCCAAGCTATGTTCCGCAGTCCGCAGACGAACAGCTGACCACATATTCTTAAAAGGCACTAAAAGATAAACTTGTACACAAAATTCTAGCTTGATGATTTCCAGACGAAATTTTTTGCTCGCTATCTCTTGAACTATTAGTACAGTACGTTTAAATATAGAGATGAATAAATTTAATAAAAACTGGTGATGAAATGTCAACAAAAAAAGGGTTATAAGATGGTTGAGGTTAGGTAGAAAGATTATCAACACGATGTGAATTATTTGTCAAAACAATTTATAAATTCAAGAACAAGAGAAAAAGAGTGACACCATGGAACCATGAGACATTTACTTGATATATAACGAGATTAGGTAACAAGGAAATCAACGAGCAGTTGGAATTAAAGGTATT
The DNA here is from genome assembly GCA_951217055.1 of Gerris lacustris. Classification (NCBI taxonomy): domain Eukaryota; kingdom Metazoa; phylum Arthropoda; class Insecta; order Hemiptera; family Gerridae; genus Gerris; species Gerris lacustris. The sequence goes on from OX578282.1 coordinate 69,281,698, forward strand.
TGAATATATCTGTAAATCGGTCTATATTAGTTAAAGCAGAATTTGGTGCTCAAACTTCGTGCGATTTACTCGCATGCTATTTGATGCATACACATGCCAGTAGCTCTCCTCTGCGAGCTACTCGTATGTTTTTGTGCGAGTAACTAGCATGTGTATTTCCGCCTTTATGATGAAAATTAATAACAGCGCTTGGTCAGGTTTGCTGAATCAGGCAACAATAGGCAACACTGGCTATAAACAGAACAGCTGGTTTAGTTGATATTGAAAAACCTTTTAAAGGTTTTAAGCAAAGTGTTTTTCTTCTTTTATGTACATAAATTTTAATGAAATTATAATAGTACATTACGCGTCGAGTGCAGAAAGTAGCATTTTGCATGCGAGTGTGGAGTTTGCACTCGAGCGAGAGCGAGGGTAGTAAAACCACACGAGCAATGCAAAATGCCGTTTTCGCACGAGTTGCGTACCGTACTTTATCTACGATTGTTAGATTTTAATAATAATAAATAATGAAATATATATTTATTTAAATAATATTTATTATTTAAATAATATATTTATTTATTAAATAATAAATAAGGAAAAAATAAACTTGCTGTAAGTAAGTTTGTATCTCTCTCTTGATACAGATGGCATTAATTCATTAGTTGTATTTTTTGCCGAATTAATTATTTCTGGAGGAGTATTATTCTCCACATTTTCGTCAAAGTTACTTGATTCACTCATTTTTTTTCACTAAAAACTCGATATAAACAGTTACTTTAATAAAAGAACAGCAAATTAGTTTTGTTAAATGTAAACAAACTCTCTAATCGTGCGTAAAGCTGAAGAATTCCTCTTCTTTACCGCACTAGTGTGGTAAAGAAGAGGAATTATTCAGAACTATGAGACGCGCATGCGCAATGAATACAAGTACGTAAATAATCACTTTCTACGCATCTAAACAAAGATACAATGTTTATATTTCGTATCAATCGTAGATAAAAATACATTTTAACTTTGTTTAATTAAAAATTTAGTGGAAAATAGAACATTATATGGTCATATAACATTAAATAGGACATTACACTCATCACAATATCTTAAATCGAGGGAAAGTTAATGAGTCATCTGAAGTGAGTTTACTATTTACCAGTTGTTTGAATAATATTTTAAAATAAACTTCATTCACAGGCGATCATGATTAAACAAGCAGAATCAGGTGTGAACTTAAATAAATCATCGAGAACAATAATTGGTGAAGGTCCCAGAGGAGGCAATCTGAGAGTAAGGAAAATTAAAAAATCATGTAAGGACCGATCGCCTTTGGTCACACTCTACCCGTGTCCAATATGCCATCGAAATTTCGCTTCTTCGAGCCTAAAGGTCAGTAAATCATCTATTACGAATAGATCTTAATTTAGTTTATCGTTGTACGAAAATAGATTAATTTAGTACATCTTATATTTAGTGTGGCACCCCTGTATGGAGTGCGCATGTCGGAGCACAAAGGCCCTGATTAACGTTAAAGCCAAGAGGGTTGTAAAGAAACAAGATGGCCGTATGAGTTAATTGGATCCAATTTTATCTGTTGCATCCTCCTCCCTAAGGAATAAAGAATTATAGTTTAAAATAGTGTAATGTGGCTCCGTTGAAATTAAAGTGGTTGCGAAGATAGAAGTGGTTGTGATTATTGTTTTTGCCCCCAATTACTAACGTAGTCGTGGTTGTAAAACCGGAGAAGAAAGGCTTCCGTGAAATCATAAGTTATTGATTTTTGACAAAAATACATCTTTATATTTCCTTCTATACTGTTTAGAATTAAGAGAAAATACGATAAAACAAAATCGAGGTGTACAGCTTTGCGATGCAGCTAAAAAATAATACCAACCCATAAAAACCAAGTTTTTATTATAAATCCTTTATATTTTTGCATTTTGGTTGTGAGGGGGAAGTATTGGTAGAGAGTCTATGTGCCAAGTTTTAGCTCGATTGGACGACTGGAAGAGGGTTAACTAGCCCTATAAAGATTTTATATATACCTACCAATTAATTAATTAATTAAATAAATTTTTATTACTTAATTTTTAAATATTAATTAATCCATTCATTTTTAAAAAGATAATTAATTAAATTGAGAAATTAATTTATTAATTAAATTTAATTAATTAATTAAATTAAATTAATTAATTAATTTGTTAAAATGTTTTTGTATTGGTAGAGAGTCTATGTGCCAAATTTCAGCTCGATCGGATAAGTAGAAGAGGGTTAACTAGCCTTCCAAAGATTTTATATACCAACCAATTAATTAATTAATTAATTTTTTATTTTACTTTTAATACTTAATTTTTTAAAATTTATTTAATCCATTCATTTTTAAAAAAAAATTAATTAAATTGAAAAATTAATTTATTAATTAATTAATTAAATTTAATTAATTAATTAAATTTAATTAATTAATTAATTTGTTAAAATGTTTTTGTATTGGTAGAGAGTCTATGTGCCAAGTTTCAGCTCGATCGGATAAGTAGAAGAGGGTTAACTAGCCTTCCAAAGATTTTATATACCAACCAATTACTTAATTAATTAATTTTTTATTTTACTTTTAATACTTAATTTTTTAAAGCTTATTTAATCCATTCATTTTTTTAAAAAAAATTAATTAAATTGAAAAATTAATTAATTAATTAATTAAATTTAATTAATTAATTAATTTGTTAAAATGTTGTTGTATTGGTAGAGAGTCTATGTGCCAAGTTTCAGCTCGATCGGATAAGTAGAATAGGGTTAACTAGCCTTCCAAAAATGTTGACGCCAGGCACCCAGGCACCCAGGCACTCCCCCAGGCACAAAAGTGAAGTTAATATAAAGGATTTAAAAACTATCGTTTACACATCGAAGATCAAATATACCTCATGATATAAATATATATATTTTTTTTAAACATCAATTTTAAAAACGTTGCTTCTACCAAGATGTAGAAGAACTTAATCATGGTAAATCTCAAGGAGCAAAATTGATACATAAACATAAACCCAACTTTAGTAAAAGGCATATACTTTTTTTTTACTAATACTATGGAAAAGGCAACTCGGTTTTTAAACCAAGCCGATCATAGATCTATACACAAATACAAGAACACGTTATACGTACGCAAACACTAGACACAAGGCCTTATTAGCTACCTAACAGAAGGAAAGTAAAGATTCTCATAGTTATTTCTCCTTCTTTGGCCGGCACCTCCTATGTATCTTTGGAGGGGGTTAAAACTTAGACCACTAGTTGGTGGATTTATTGAGCATACCCGGGTTATATGAGGAATTATCTCCCTGATCCTTTTAATCCTCGAGCAAACCCTGGCTAGATGAGGAATTCTCTCCCTGATCCTTCTAATCCTTGAGCAAGCCCTGGCTAGATGAGGAATTCTCTCCCTGATCCTTCTAATCCTTGAGCAAACCCTGGCTAGATGAGGAATTCTCTCCCTGATCCTTCTAATCCTTGAGCAAACCCTGGCTAGATGAGGAATTCTCTCCATGATCCTTCTAATCCTCGAGCAAACCCTGGCTAGATGAGAAATTCTCTCCCTGATCCTTCTAATCCCTGTGCAAACCCTGGCTGGATGAGGAATTCTCTCCCTGATCCTTCTAATCCTTGAGAAAACCCTGGCTAGAGGAGGAATTCTCTCCCTGATCCTTCTAATCCTTGAGCAAACCCTGGCTAGATGAGGAATTCTCTCCCTGATCCTTCTAATCCTTGAGCAAACCCTGGCTAGATAAGGAATTCTCTCCCTGATCCTTCTATTCCTTGAGCATACTGACAGACAAACAATAAGTCAGCAGTTGGCTCAGACGCTCGCCCTTGAACTCTTCTAAGGGAACTAGTTGGAGCCAAAGTTAGACAGCAGCTTAGAAAGTGAGTAGGAGTTGCATCTTCATCTCCGCACAGCCAACAGGTAATTCTTCCAACCAAGCCTAGCAGCTGCAAGTTGAGTCGACTATGACAAAGTTGTTAATTAGTTGTATGTGGGCAGCAGCTTAGAAAGTGATTAGGAATTTTATCTTCATCACCGCACCGCACAGCCGACGACAGGTTAAACTTAGCAACTACTAACAATTTACAAATAGCAACTGCAAGCTGAGACACCATGACCGGTTGCCGGTTGACAATTAGTTATAAGATGGCATAAGAGTGTTGAAGTCATTTAATATTAGACTTTAACACTTGTTAATAAATAAAAATCAATTATTTATTATAACTTGTTAAATTATTTAAAATAAAATCAGTCTGTGTTTTGGTTCGAAAGGAGTTACAGCATTAATTTTGAATTTAGTTGTGTCATTACTTTAACATCATTAAAGAGGGCCTGTTAAGGACCAGTTATATTATATTGTCTTAGTACAGGTTGGTCTCAGTTCGGTTAGTGATTCCGAACGCATCCAAAGTAACTTTATCTGTGGATTCAGAAGTAATCAACTTGGACTGAATCATTCTGGGAGCAATTCACGGGTTCTTTGAAAATCGCTCTCTTATGTACCTCCTTATAAAGGTCTATTTATGTTAACGAGCCGGGGCACGGGCTAAGGTGTGTACGACACGTGAGCTGCCCGGGTAGAGAGTTTATGCTATACCGGGCCTCGTACGAGGATAATTAGGATTAATTGTCATTAACAAGGAGGAAAGGGGGAAATTAATCCTTGCTTTTTAAGGCGCCACGGCAAAAAACAAAAAATTGTACCTTTATACATAATTTTTGGAAAAACTAGTTTTTTAGTTGCAGCATAGTTACGGCCCCAGCCGCTCCAAAACTCACTGTGAGGCAACTCAGATGGTCCGGTGTGGCTCGGCGAGCCCGGCTGGTTTTTCCACTAATCCAAAATCCGCGACGCCAATCCACGGAGCCAAGGCTCGGACTTCCCGTGGGTGGCCAATCCCTGCTGCGAGCTATAGCTCTTATTTTTTGAATCGCCATATCTTAAAAACTACTCGTCCGATTTTAATACTTCGAAAAATACTTTGGCCAAACTTTACGGGAAAATGTACAAAAATACCTAGGTCAAGAATGTCGTTCTTTAATCGTTAATACTTCAACAACTTTTTAAAATAATAATTTATAGGTTTTTTTGGGTGACTTTTGTACATCTCGCAACGTTCAACTGGTAGTTGTAATCAACCATCTCGTTTTAAAACCCTTAAAACGTTGAAAAAAGTACTAAAAATCAACTCTTTCACGTTGAGAGCTTGTTTCCCCCTGACACACTCCATTTTTTTAAAATAATAAAAAAGCCTTATTGAATTTCTTCTGGCTAGAATAGAAACAGCTCTGAACCTGAACTGCCTCGGACTGTTAAAGTGTCTCACTCGTGCTTTTGTTTAGCTTAGGAAGGGACGGAGTGTGAAGGTGGCAGGCCCGGCAAACCATCCGTGATCGTGCTCCGTACGGTGCACGTTCCCTGAGTACCATAACTCCCATGTGCGGCACGGTCCAACATAAATCAACCTTTAAACGACTCAAACTACTGATTGAACAGACTAATACGTTTACTTTGATTTCTATGTTTGTGACTTTTGATATATTTTGTTTAGAATCACAAAGTGCTGTGTCGTGAAATCAAGCTTAAGAAGGAGATGAGTTTGGCAAGAAGTCCTTTAATAGATAGATGGAGAGATACCAGTTTGGAACCCTTCATTGACACTCTCTGCTACTTGCCCCCACCTCCGGTAAACGCTCTTCTATTATATATATATATATATATATATATACTATAATACATTAATGATAGAGTGTATATGTCGTAAATCCCCGTTTACACGGTGATTGTTGACGAGATAGTTGCGGTCATGATAGCAACTATCACCATGTAGACTATGTGATAGAATCTGATACGATAGAACTATCAACCACCACACTATCTTGTCTGGCGAGATAGTTTAGAGTTCTATCACGGTAGTCTGAGTACTCACGCGGCAGATACAGGAAGTACCACATTAGATTCTAGATGCTGGTTGGCTTATTGTTTGTTGGTACTATTGTTGGTACTTATTGTTTGTTGGTACTACTTATTGCTTGTTCGTTGGGGGGGGGGGGGGGGTGGGGGTGTCAGCTCCTAGCTTCTGAAAGTCAGTATGCATTTGTAAACCAAACCATTCGCGAACCATACAGTTTAAATTTTAAGTAGATATGGTCAATTTTGTAAAATTTATAGGAAAAAAAGATGGGGGAAGTTTATTTGGATTGAGCCAGCTGGTGTGAATGCATGAAGAACACGATCTGATTTGTCTTGATTAAAAATGATTCGGACTGATTCAGATCATGATGATTTTTAGTGTGAAGGAAAGGAAGTCTGAGAGTTGACCTAAAACCATTAACCTCACACCAATATCTGGTTTATATCCCTGTGAGGTGATATAACATGTTTCACGTTGGTCATTTATGTTCAGCACAAGCAGATGTTTAATGTGATCGATACCTCAGTATATTATGTCATATAAAACGGAGGTGACAGAAAGATAACAATTCTCAAGGTTAAAAAATTAAGGCAAGGGTCAATGGAGGGGAGGGGATTCTAAAGTTAATCTAATCAAATCTATTGTTTTGTTATGTTTACTTTAGAGATTATATGACTACGACTGGAAAAGTGATAGAGAACTTATGTACCAGGAAGTTGGTATAGATGATTTTGAAAGCTCGTGGGATGATTTGGAACGGCACAGGCGTTATTCATCTGGAGAAAGACCCACTCTGACCTCGGCCGGGAAGACCTCAGAACTAGACGACACAAGCAAACTTAAACTCGCATAAAATGATCCTATCGTCGGGTGGAGAATGTCCTAAGAGTCAGGTGGAGAATTAACCAGGAACGAGTCTGCAGACGTAGAGATTGACCGAAGAACACCGAACTAACCAATACCAACAGGGAACAGTCTGACAAGGTGTGAACCAGGGGCGAGTCTGCGGAAGTAGGAAGTGACTAATGAACACTGAACTAGCCAATACAAGTGACCAACTCTGAAGTGCCGGGAACAGTCTGACAAGGTGTGAACCAGGGGCGAGTCTGCGGAAGAAGGAAGTGACTAATGAACACTGAACTAGCCAATACAAGTGACCAACTCTGAAGTGCCGGGAACAGTCTGACAAGTTGTGAACCAGGGACGAGTCTGCGGAAGAAGGAAGTGACTAATGAACACTGAACTAGCCAATACAAGTGACCAACTCTGAAGTGCCGGGAACAGTCTGACAAGGTGTGAACCAGGGGCGAGTCTGCGGAAGAAGGAAGTGACTAATGAACACTGAACTAGCCAATGCAAGTGACCAACTCTGAAGTGCCGGGAACAGTCTGACAAGGTGTGAACCAGGGGCGAGTCTGCGGAAGAAGGAAGTGACTAATGAACACTGAACTAGCCAATGCAAGTGACCAACTCTGAAGTGCCGGGAACAGTCTGACAAGGTGTGAACCAGGGGCGAGTCTGCGGAAGAAGGAAGTGACTAATGAACACTGAACTAGCCAATACAAGTGACTAACTCTGCAGTGCTGGGAAGTAGGGACGATTTTATAGTAGAAGATGAAGATAGACTCGCTTAAACAAAATAACCAATAAAAGTGCAACGTTTTGCTGAACAGTCTGAAATGGAGGTAATTTTACGAAATGAAGATACTCAAGCCATCCATTTCCGTTTAGGTCAGAAAACATGGTCGTCTCTTGGTGATGTATCTCTTCATATTGGCAGTTAGATTGCTTTAACACCTTATTAACAACTAGCTTATACCTCGTATATCTCAATAAAAGTTGAAACCAATAATGGTGTTTTGCATTTTGAAAACTTAGTGTGTCCTATTAATATTTTTTAAAAGAATAACTTAGCGAGCGGTTGAGTATGAGGAACCTACCTACAACATTTCGTGGTCATAGGTCTAGTGGTTTCAGAGAAATTTTAGAAAATCCCCCTATTGGCAGACAGAGTTAATTTAGTTTAATTATATTTATTTTTTTTTTTTTTTTTATTGGCAAATTTAACAGAAGTGAGGTTAACTGCAGCCATCTATAATATAAGTGGCAATGTCCTGATTGACTGACTGACTGACATAGAATCAACGCACAGCAAAATTTGCTTAACCGAGAGACTTGAAATTTTGAGGATATACTCGGTTCATATCATAGGCATCCACTAAGAAAGGATTTTGCGAAATTTTTATTTTTGTACCCAGGGGACGGGGTACAAATGTCAAAGTAATGAATACTTTTAATGATGCATATCGTTTAAAAGCTCTTTAAAAGTACAGTAATTGTTGTTATGTACAGTTTTGTCATATTTTCATTTAGGAGGGGGTAAAATGGAAAAATATATATAACTACATCTTATATAAATGAAGTGTCTATGAGTGTACTGCTTACATGAGATTATACAGTTAAAATGTTGGTACACAGGAGTACGGGGTACAAATGTCAAAGTAATTGATAGGTACCTTTTATGATGCATATCGTTGAATGGCTCTTTAAGAGAAAAGTAATTGTATTGTACGTTTTTGTCATTATTTTCATTTAGGAGAGGGGTAAAAAGGAAATGTCAACGTAAGTGTGTGTGCGCGCGCACGCGAACGGGGCGAGTGTGTGTGTTCTTTATTCAAATCTTCCGTTTGATTCCGATTTCAATGAAAATTTGCACACTTGACCTTCAAAGCAAGGGGAAAAGGGGAAGGTCACTGACTTCATGCATTTTCGAAATTTTGATTTTGGTACACAGGGGTACGGGGTACAAATGTCAAAGTAATGAAAACCCTTCACGATGCATACCGTTGAAAAGCTCTTTAAGAGTGCTGTACAATTATTGTTATGTACATTTAGGAGGGTAAAATGGAAAAATATATCTATATCTATGTATAAAAAACTAATAATTGTTGTGTCTGTACATTTATCCGATTGGGCTAAAATTTTGTATTTATTTATTTATTTTTATTATAAAATACCTTTATTGAATAAAACATATTAATACATAAATAATATTTTAGTACATCAATTTATCTATTTTATTGATTTTACATTTTAGCTCTACATAAGGTTATCTCTCCACTAGAGAACATGGAGGCCCGAGCTGTGGAGAGAGAATATGGGGTATTTCCACTGAATGAGTAGTCCTGACAACGAATTTAAGTTTAGAAAACAGAAGGAAAATACCACTGCTTTTCCTTTTTAAAAATTTAGTCGGAATGAATTACTAATTTGGGATATTAGCAAATTATCTTATCAAAGGGAAGGGGTTATAGAAATAAGGGGGAGGGATAGAATCTAGATATTCTCGCTTTGTAAAATAATTTAAATGTTTCTTGATGGTAGTTTATAAATCCATTAAATTGAAAATAAAACACCCCGTAGCGAAGCACGGGTATTCAGCTAGTTTTATATAATTGAATAAATTGGGGGTATAACAAAGTCGAAAGTGATTTTGTTCCTAAAAATCGGCTGAAGTCGACTTTTATGGAGCCTTTGCTGACTTTAACGCATTTGCTTTATTGAGAGGGGAAACCGCAGAAAAATCAAATCTGGTTGGGCCGGGCCGACTTGAGTTCTTCTAAAACTTCCTATATGGCGATTATAAATTTTTGAGCTGAGCGAAGCGAAGCTCTTATACAACACTTTGCATTTGTTCGGACGCATACTCCTCCTGAACGACTGAACCGTTCCCCACAAAATTCGGCACGGTGTGACCAACCACAGGAAGGTATAAATCTGAAATGGCCCAATTTGGTACCTAGGGGTACGGGGTACAAAAGTTTCCTCCTGAACGGCTGAACCGATCCGCACAAAATTTGGCACGGTCAGAGTGACCAACCACAGGAAGGTATAAATCTGAAATGGTCCAACTTGGTACACAGGGGTACGGGGTACAAAAGTTTCCTCCTGAATGTCTGAACCGATCCACTCAAAATTCGGCACAGTCAATTAGACCAACCACAGGAAGGTATTAATTTGAAAGGGTCCAAATTGGTACACAGAGGTACGCGGTACGGGGTACAAAAGTTAAAATAGTATATGTCCTTCATGATTCGTGTCGTTGGAAAGCTCTTTAAGAGTACAGTTATACTCGAGTACTATTATTAGAGGGGGGAGTAGGGGGGTGGTGGCTCTTCAAAAGCAGAGGGTGCATGTTTCGTTTCACTCTCTACATGCCCGGGGTAGAACACGATCACAGTCGTGCTTTAGCCTCTGGGAAAAACTCTCTTCAGACCTAATGCAAGCCATAATATAGACGTATTTCGTAAAAGCAAATAAGAATGTCGAGTTTTATAATTTACCGTAATATATTAATTAAAAATAAAAATTAAATTAACACACTATTAAATTTAAATTTTCGCTTATATAAGTATATAGTATATTATTAAAATATTCAAAATATAACAGCAATATCCTATATACCTAATTATGTAAAAAATAAAATTAAATTAAATGAAGTTTTCTCTATTAATTATTATTCATTCATTTTAAATTATTTAATTTCTCTGTTATTATTTTTCAACAATTATTTAAAATGAAAATGGTGAATTTATATATTTTTCGTAAACATTTTTAGACGTTAAAAATTTAATTATGTTCATCAAATTGTGAATTTATCATTTAAGTAAACATTTACTTTTATTTCGTAAAACCGTTAATTTATGATAACAAAATATTAAATATTAAAACAAAATATTAAATATTAAACACACCTAAATGACTGTATTCGCACTAAACTCACCTAAATGACTGTATTTACACTAAATATACCTAAATGACTGTATTTACACTAAATACACCTATATGACTGTATTTACACTAAATACACATAAATGACTGTATTTACACTAAATACACCTAAATGACTGTATTTCCACTAAACACACCAAAATAACAGTATTTACACTAAATACACCTAAATGACTGTATTTACTCTAAACATACCTAAATGACTGTATTTACACTAAATACACCTAAATGACTGTATTTACACTAAATACACCTTAATGTCTGTATTTACACTAAATACACCTAAATGACTGTATTTACTCTAAACATACCTAAATGACTGTATTTACACTAAATACACCTAAATGACTGTATTTACACTAAATACACCTTAATGTCTGTATTTACACTAAATACACCTAAATGACTGTATTTACACTAAATGAAGTATGTGTACTAAAAACTACAAACTATTAATATATCACATTAATATTGTATCCTAAGTTTTACAAATTTAATGTGTCTCGTTAGTATACTAATAATTATTAAGTACTAATATATAGTTCATCTAAATTTAAAAATTAATTGAACTTAATTGTTAAAAGTGAACTTATTTGACTGACTTTCATCAAGAATCAAAAAAGGACATGATGATGAATATTTGGTCTCCGATATTTATATTCTCAGCATGCTGCTTATCAGGTATTACCTATCAATTATATTTTATTATTATTATTCTTTAATAATTTAAAAAAAAAAGAAAAACATTTAATAAAGTGTTCAATATTCTAACTAAAATAATTAAATAATTATTCCTGTTTTATTGTTTTAAGGTAAAGCCTATAAGAATTAAACCTTTAAGAAAAACTTAAAACTTTAAAAGAAAACCTTAAACCTTTAAAAGAAACCTTAAATCATTAAGAGAATTTTATTTTATTATATCAAGAGATAGCTAATCCATGAACTGCTTATGTCTTGAAAAACAAATGCATGATAAGATATTTTTAAAACCATCGTGTTTTCTTATTTGGAAAAAGAAGAAGAAGAATAATAAAAGCCCCCATACACGATCTATTCTCAGATCAATCTGACGATCAAATTGTCGTTCGATGAATCGTTCAGTGTATGTTGTTATCGTATTCGATTAGTCGATCTTCAGATACAATTTTGATATAAAGAAATGTTCATACAATACGCCGGGGAAGTGTGACGTCACTTACGTAAAAAAGTGTGTTGTTAGGTTAGCTGGCTCATAACATTGGATATAGGTGGGGTTTGTCAGTGCTATTTTATTTTATTATTATTTTATTTTATTATTATTTTTTTTTATCAATTATTTGTTTTATCATCTATAATGTATACATTTGTTGGCTTATTAATGATGTTACTAATATATGATAAGGTTAAAAACGGTTAAAAAAGCTTTTAATAGAATGAAAAGAGGAAAAAACTATAAAATGCTTACAGAACTCTAGTAAACAATGGTTTGTTATGAGCCAGAAAAGATAGCCTGACGAAAAATCGTGGAGGGTGCATGACGTCACAGCAACCTTTGTCACTTTTACGTAACCTCTCTGACGCGACGTATTATCTCACAGGTAAATTGGTCGAACAATCGATTGTATGGTGAATGTGGTTATCATTCAAGGATCTTATATAAGGGGGAGGGTTGTGGTAAAAAAGTGATCCCATGAAGATATGTAAAATATGAACTCCAAAGGGACAAATTCCCTTCCTCTTGGTTATAGGTTTCCAAGAAATGTGCGGCAGGTTATCAACAATCAACAGATTGCGATGTACTCTCTCTTGCGTTATATTTGAAATTATAAGTTAATAATCAAGTTTATAACCTGATTCAAAATAAAACTTGAAAGTCCCAAGACGTTCAAAGGTCGTGGAGCATGCGCAGTATGATTTTTTTCTCCAATTTCTCTTACCTCCATGGGGTCACTTTTTTGCCTTAAACTCCTTCTAAACATTCCATCCCCTTAAGTTTTGGTTACGACGTTTATCTCAACACAACTGTGAAATACACACTTAATAATACTTAGATTTTTTACTGGGGCAGTATTTAATTGAGCTAATCTAATCTTCATAATCCGGGTCGTTGAAGGGTGAGGGGGGAGGGGGCAATATCAAAATATTATAAAAAGTTCATAGGTGCATTCTATTGAATTGATCCAAATTCCATATTTCCTTTACAACTGTAACAGAGTCTTACATCTTATACCTAGAGCAGTAAATTAGTTTTAATTTAGTTGATCAGGTCAGTGGCGATCCTATGGGAGGGCAAAGGGGGCTTGAGCCCCCCCAGAAATCAAATTAGCCCCCCCAGGAATCAAATTAGCCCCAAATAGTTGACATTACCCTTCTTAAATTATCGTAAAAACTAAATAAATGAGTAGATAAGCAAAAATTTATCAAGTAAATATTATTTTATTTATTAGACTGGATATTTTTTTTTAAATCCTTTCCATAAATAATAATTATAATAATAAATAAATTTAACATATAATGATGATTTTGTAGTTTTAAGTATTAATTTTTACGTCGTCGCGGAGGGCGGAGAGGATACGTCCTCCCAATGTTTGATATGTAATAAAGAATTCAACCTTAAAAAAGATAAAAACATCTAAACCGTTTTTTACTTTTTCGCCCATATTTTATCATTAATACGAGTTATCAATTGTGTGTCATTTTGATAATCCATGTTGCACTGAACAGTGAACAACTAATTTAGAAAACAGAGGGGAGTAACAATCTAAAGAAGGTGTACCCATAGATCTCCTTTAGACTGTTACTCCACTTATAAAAACATAAAAGGGATATTCATTTATCCCTAATTACATTGGGCTAAACATCACTTTGTCATTATAGTTATTTATAGTTAATGTCATTTATATTCTAAAAACACACAGGGGAGTAACAATCTAAAGAAGTACCCAAATTTACATGGTATATGTTATACTCTTGTTAAATTATTATTATTTATAGACCAATACTTTCTTTTGTGATGATATGATAAGTATCATAGTAAACTGTTTAAATAAGCCTCCAATTATACTTACAATAGAACTCCCCAGTCCCATTTCAATAGCAATTATAACATTATTGTATGAAATTAATTGTTTAGCCTGAACGAAAAATTACATAGAAATGTCTCTGGGAAGGACTGCAACAACATTTAACATACAAATGAGTTCTTCCTGGCATATTAAAATGTATACTAAACCCACAAAACATGGGGGGCTTTAGCCCCCCCCCAGAACTTTTGACCTAGGATCACCACTGGATCAGGTGCCTCTGTTGTAACATTATTACATTTTGAAAGCATAATGGATTCGATGGTGAGTGAAATTATTTATATTTAGAAAAAAATATTTAGTGACGGTAGGTATTGTGAAGTTTGTTTTTTTCGAATTCATTCCCGGGCTCCAGACGCTTTAACGTGCCATAAGGAACTTCGTTCCAAAACCCATATGAGTTGATGAGTCAGAGGTATATTTCAGCGTTAGTATGCTATGTATATATCCAGTGGACAGGTCATCTGGCATAGTGGCATGAGGGTTGTTCTATGTACGCCTCTCAAGGTTCCAGCTGCCCCTTATAGTGACATTACTTAGCTAATGATGCATGGCCATGACCAGTCATACTCTACACAGTTTATGAATATTATCTCTTTGTTTAATCCAAACCCGCTTATATTGTCTTTTAGTGTTTTTTTTTTCTCTGAGCACTTCTTAAGTCAATTCATATAATTACCCTAAACGAGTTTTTAACACGTTCGGAACATTAATAAACGTATGAATGTAAAATTCACTCGTGAAGAAAGAGCCTGCCTTCTTCTATTCCTTGAATCATTTACGTCTTGACACTTAGTTTTATAACTTAAAGTTATAAACAAAACGAGCTAAGAAAGGGTAGAGAAAGCATAGTAAATAAATAAGTGGCTCAAATATTGGTGACCTCAGGTGCTGCTAGAAGCGGGTAGTGAGAGATAAGTGAACTAAATTATCAGTTGTCAATAGTATACAAATATTAAGAGCATGCATAAACAAAAGGTTTGTTCCAAACGGGTACAATTGGAGCAAGTGGTTGACCGAAAAGGTTATGAAGTTAAAACTGGTTTTGTTGTTTGGTAAGAGTGTGAAGCTGGTAAACAAACTTCATTATTAGGGTTTTGAGGTCATCCAAGAAACCCTTAAGCTATTTTTTTTATTGTCCAGGAGATAGCGTTCAAAAAAGTGTCTGACTAACATCAAACTAGAATTTTTAGTACAAGTTAATCTTTTAGTGCCTTTTTAGAATATGTGGTCGGCTAAATTCGTCTGCGGGACATAGCTTGGCAATAGGCATTTGTTGAAAAGAAACAACCCGGGGGAGAGTGGCCATGTCCCACCAATTATGGTGGACAATGTAATTTTCATGATTCTGAGTACAAAATGTGTTAGTAGACCGACAATGAAGTTGATGTTAGTTCATCACTACTCCAAATCAAACTTGTCGCCTATCAAGTGACAAAGGCAAACTAATATCAAATTAATTTTTGTTCTAATAACAAATTACTACGTTTTTATTAGCTTGCATTCTTGTTTGTTTGTTTGTCCGGTACAAATCTGGCAATCGATTTCTAACTAACTTCCCGAATAGCTAGATATTTAAAACTTTTAGCATAACTCAGAACACGATGACAATGCATTATTTTAATATTTTTAGCCATCTTTCAGCAGAATTTAATTAGTTTTCAGCAAATTTTGCTGTGCGGAAAGTTAGTTCGGAAAATATACGCCAGTTATTTTATTTGTTTTGCCATATCCAATATTTACGCAATCTTCATTTTGACGGGTCTCAAATTGGTGATAGATAAACATCGAATGACAGCAAAACAGGAAATATCGATTATATTATTAATATTATTTCAAATATATCGATGGCATGCTTTAGATTTGGTGTTGGGGAGATCCGTTGTACAAAGATTTGTACTTTTATAGGTTTAAGATCAGCTCTCTAGATGGTTGTCATTTATGTGAAGTAAATAAATTCGGAACTATTTTTTTTACTAACATAATATATTATACAACAATAACAATTATATTATCAACATTACATACGATTCAACAGAAAATTTAAAAACGTAGTATATAAAAAGTTCTTTTTATCTTGAAATTATTTTATTATTTTGAACTCGGGATATCATGAAAATCACATTGCCCGTCTTCCACATATTCTTAAAAGGCTCAAAGAGTAACTTATGCACAAAATTCTAGCTTGATGTTTGTCAAGCACTTTTTTGCTCGCTATCTCCTCTACTAATAGATTTTAAATAAATTTCTTTCTAGATTTAAGAAAATAACCAAATAACAAATATTTAAATTAGCAATAATTCTTTGATGGGTTTAGGTGGCTCATGCTTGAAAGATGTACGATTGACAGCGGAGCCGAACAGCATAGTTAAGAACGGTTCTAACATACACCTACACTGTCAGTACGATTTAGAAAACAACGAATTGTACATGGTCACATGGTTCAGGGGAAATCATCAGGTGTTCAGGTACTTACCGTCGTACAATCCTCACTTTAAATTCTTCCTAATGCCTGGTGTTGTAGTAAACGTAAGTAAAATATTTTCTCATTAAACTTATTACAAAATCAATTTAAAAAAATTGTGAATTTACAGGTCTATATTTTATTACAGTTTGGTTTCGACTAATTTATAGTTTGGGCAATGTAAAAGAACTCATGGTATTTTTAGTGAAAACAGCAGTAGGAGACGGTTAAATGGAACTATTTTTTGCACGAAATTGTAAAGGTGGAGATGCACATACCGTCAAATTGGGGAAGTAGCTTGCATGCCAAAAGAGGGTATTTGCCAGAAACTGGCATACTAGTAGTAGTAGTAGTCTAGTACTTTCTACTAGGACGGGTAGGACGAACCACTTGTTCAAACCTTGCAATAAGGCCATCACTTAGGCCCTTTTTACGCCCCGCTGTAGAGAGTTCCAGCCACTTCACACATCATACCTCTGTACATAGTACCGCCAAAGCGAGTATGATGTGATCAATATAACTGCCATATAAATCAGAGTGCCACGGCGAGGAATCGAACCCCGTCTCGTTCCACTCGAGATTCAGTGATGGCCGAGCAGACGTTGTTTAACCCACACGGCTACGCTAGCTCCCTTCAACTGGGATACTAAGGATTTTATTTATTCAGTAGTAAGTAAAATTACATGCAACCTGCATTGTGCAATGCCTAACTGGTAAACTGAAGATCAGTGGCGTAGGAATTCATTTTTAACGGGGGTGGCTCGGCACCTCCACTAAGGGGGGGGGGGGGGGGGGGGGTATTTTATTGAAACTAAACATTTGGTTTGATATATCGAATAGCATAATAAAATGGGAAAAGTATATAATATATTTTACCTATCCCAGCACTGCAATCTAGTAAAGTGAAATATAAACTAGTTTTCAAATCCCAGTATAAATAATTTGTTTTTATAATTAAACGAAAAACTCGTTAAGTAAAAAAATATAATAAAACTACAAACGTATTACTTCTTACCAAGTCTCTACACTATGTATTATACTTATATTAACAATAATAATTCGTACTAGTATGTTTTAAGTTAAAAAAATAAGTATCCAAGAAAATATTATATATATTTTACATAAAAAGGTTAAATTAAAATATGATAATTTTAAATTTCCAATCATTTTTGACGGGGGTACACACTCTTTATCAGTGCTCGATTTCTAGAAATTAAGGTGCCAGACTAAAACCTACCATCTCTCTAAACCCCCCTCCCCTATAGAAGGGGGGTACGGGGGTCCCCCCCGGCAAAATTTTGGATAATAAACGTTCAAAAACAGCATTTTAAGCAGTTTTAGACATAACCCCATGTACTAATTTTTATTTTATTTGTAATTTTATAGCCCCTTCAAATTTGACCAGGGGGGGGGGGGGGGGCTCAAGCCCGATAGCCCCCCCCGTTCCTACGCCACTGCTGAAGATACATTTGCAAGTAAAATTGCATGCAAGCTGATTTGTGGCATTATTTAAACACAAACTCAGAAGTTTTTTTTTAAGAACTGTCATTAATTCTATTGACACACAATACAAATAAATAAACAAATAACGCAATGTTTACGTCCACAATCGGTGGCAGCCATCTACTGGAATGGCCGCCCTTGTAGCTGTCACATGCGTTTACACATTCCTTTTGGCATGTGATTTTTAGCCCCCACCACCCAACTTGCACGTTGCATGCCAAATAACC
This sequence comes from Gerris lacustris, assembly GCA_951217055.1. Classification (NCBI taxonomy): domain Eukaryota; kingdom Metazoa; phylum Arthropoda; class Insecta; order Hemiptera; family Gerridae; genus Gerris; species Gerris lacustris. The sequence goes on from OX578282.1 coordinate 69,299,667, forward strand.
AAATCTCGTGCAATCTGCTTGCTTGCCAGCTAGTGGCATGCCATTTAACATATTCACGTGCAAGTAGCTGGTATGTTTTAGTGCAAACTACAGGCATGTGTATCACCACCTTTAGAATTCATCCAACTGTAACTTTACTCGTTAATGGAACTATTTTTCCCACAGTATCGTAAAATTGGGTTGGATGTATTCTCCAGCTGGGTAGACATCAATAAAAATGTACGTTGTCACACTAATTGACACGACAAAATGTTTTTATGTACATTTCTTACCTGGAGTTACGCATTTTCTTCAACAAAAGTGGTTTTTTTTTTATTAATAATCTAATCAAAACCCGTATTGGGCATATTAGAATGTCTTCAGGGAAATAACTGTTGCAAAAAGACTTTGGGTTACCTAGAAAGCAATCTGCCCAATCCTTGGTAAACCTGTGTTTTTTTTATCTTGTATAGTCCTTTGGGATCAAGGATCTTATATAAAGCGGATGTAATGTTAAGAAGGGGTTTAAGGCAAAAAAGTGACCCCATGAAGGTAAGAGAAATTGGAGAAAAAATCATACTGCGCATGCTCCACGACCTTTGAACTGGGACAAATTACCTTCCTTGTTAATTTCAAGGTTGATTTCTGGTTAATTTTGAATCAGGTTATAAACTGATTATTAACTTTTAATGATAAATAATGCAAAACAAGTCACTATAAACGGCTAAATATAGTCCAAATATCAATCAGAAACAGCACAAAATAATAAATACAACGCACGGGAGAGTATAACGCAAGGGAGAGTACAACGCAATCTGTTGATTGTTGATAATCTGCCGAACGTTTCTTGGTAACCTATAACCAAGAGGAAAGTAATTTGTCCTATTGGAGCTCATATTTTACATATCTCCATGGGGACACTTTTTTGCCTCAACTGTCCATCCCCTTTATGTAAGGTCCTTGGTTGTACTCTTCCTTGAGTTATATTTTCCCGTGCGTTGTATTTATTATTTTGTGCTGTTTGTTATTGATATTTGGACTATATTTAGCCGTTTATAGTGACTTATTTTGCATTATTTAAAATTATAAGATAATAATCAGTTTATAACCTGATTCAAAATAAACCTTGAAATTAACAAAGAAGGTAATTAGTCCCAGTTCAAAGGTCGTGGAGCATGCGCAGTATGATTTTTTTTCTCTCCAATTTCTCTTACCTTTATGGGGTCACTTTTTTGCCTTAAAACCCTTCTTAACATTCCATCCCCTTTATATAAGATCCTTGAGTACAACGCAATCTGTTGATTGTTGATAACCTGCCGCACGTTTCTTGGTAACCTATAACCAAGAGGAAGGTAAAAAGCGAGTCTTATAAACGAAGCAATACGGTAATACGGTATTACAAAATGAGCTCTTAACTGATTTGACTATCATCACAATGTTATCAGTTAAAGAGTATTCAAAATATTTTTATTATTATACTTTTTAGAAAGTAAAGACTAACAGTAGCGTGCTGGTGCTAGACAGCGTGGACTTGCATGCATCAGGACAGTGGAGTTGTGAAGTCACCACAGAGTCACCAACTTTCTCCACAGCAACCAGTCACCTTAACGTAACTGTTATAGGTTAGTAGTCATCACTAAATTTATTAAATATATGTGTATATTGCGCTGTTAATTTTAACATTTATCTACGATTGATACGAAATATAAACGTCATATGTCTGTTTAGATGCGTAGAAAGTGATTATTTACGTACTTGTATTCATTGCGCATGCGCGTCTCATAGTTCTGAAGAATTCCTTTTCTTTACCACGCTAGTGCAGTAAAGAAGAGGAATTCTTCAGCTTTACGCACGATTACCGAGTTTGTTTACATTTGACAAAACAAAGTTGCTGTTCTTTTATTAAAGTAACTGTTTATATCGAGTTTTTAGTGAAAAAAAAAATGAGTGAATCAAGTGACTTTGACGAAAATGTGGAGAATAATACTCCTCCAGAAATAATTAATTCGGAAAAAATACAACTCAAGAATTAATGCCATCTTTATCAAGAGAGAGATACGAACTTACATACAGCAAGTTTATTTTTTCTATATTTATTATTTAAATCTAACAATCGTAGATAAAGTACGGTACGCAACTCGTGCGAAAACGGCATTTTGCATTGCTCGTGTGGTTTTACTACCCTCGCTGTCGCTCGGGTGCAAACTCCACACTCTCATGCAAAATGCTACTTTCCGCACTCAACGCGTAATGTACTATTATATCTAACCACCTGTTTTATAAATAATTTCAAGATAAAAAGAACTTTTTATATACTACGTTTTTAAATTTTCTGTTGAAGCGTATGTAATGTTGATAATATAATTGTCATTGTTATATAATATATAATGTTAGTGAAAAAAAAAATAGTTCCGAATTTATTTACTTCACATAAATTACAACTCTCTAGAGAGCTGATCTTAAACTTATAAAAGGACAAATCTTTGTACAACGGATCTCCCCAACACCAAATCTAAACCGTGCCATCGATATATTTGAAATAATATAATCGATATTTCCTGTTTTGCTGTCATTCAATGTTTATCTCTCACAAATTTGAGACCCGTCAAAATGAAGATTGCGTAAATATGGGACATAGCAACTTGCGGATTTTTTCCGAACTAACTTTCCGTACAGCAAAATTTGCTGAAAACCAATTAAATTCTGCTGAACGATGGCTAAAAGTATTAAAATAATGCATTGTCATCGTGTTCTGAGCTATGCTAAAAGTTTAAAATGTCTAGCTATTCGGGAAGTTAGTTAAAAATCGATTGCCAGATTTGTACCGGACAAACAAACAAACAAGAAAGCAAGCTAATAAAAACTTAGTAATAACTAGACTTCACCTGGTGTATGCTTAGAATAGGGCCATGTTTCCTATTATTATCTACATAATAATAAATATAATTAAATAATTATAATATAATCTAATAATAATTAAATATAATTTACACAATTTAACGAAATGCCTAAATAGTTCTGTTTCCAAAGCCGTTTTCAATTTTTTGGGGGGTATATTTTAACTCTTTAAACCAATAATGAATGCAAAATTTGAAAAAAAAAAATTTATAGAAACTTACAAAATACACCAAGACAAAAACACACCAAGACACATGAAATCAAAAAGTCACCAACAATTTTCAATTTTGATCAGAGACAAGACAAAACTATCATTTTAGAATTTAGAATATGGTTACAAACTAATATCTATTTTTTATTCAATCTACGATATTTTTAAATGTCCTAAGTAACGAACAAATTATAAAATCACTAGTCAGTGTTGCTTAACAAATTAGTATATAAGTTTAAATTAAATATAGATCTGCAAATCCTTCAATAAAAAACATAATAACAATTCTTTTTCTCGACTTCCTTCTGAAGAAATCTATAGAATTAAATAGGTATGTCCTACCTGATTTAGGCTGCTTTTAATTTCTTCCTCATTTTAAATGCACATTTAATTTTAAGATTTATTTTTGTGTTATTTTTTTCTTTTTTTTAAGTACTTAGCAAATTGGATCCAATTCTATGGATAGGAGGTGATAAGGAGGAATACAGAGCCGGTGATGTACTTCAAGCTAACTGCTCATCACCACCTTCAAGACCACCTTCTAATATCACTTTTTATCTCAACAAATTACCTCTTATCAATGATCAGGTAAATATAAGGTTTAAAAATATTTCAAACAACAGATAACAGGAACTAAGTTAGGCGGTAGGGCCAGAGTGTAGACTCGTTCCGATCTAAACCAAGATTCTGAAAACAGGCAGGTCTTGTTTTAGTTTTAGGAAAACAGGTATTGAATGAGGTAGAGGCATATTACTAGACGCTCAAGTAACTTTTTGTAGGCAGAGATTGGTCTTTAGAGAATATCACATCTTATTATAGTCTCAATTACCTTAAACACAAATTTCATCTACAATATATTGGCAACACTGATCTAATATATTCCCATTAGAATGGTTATTCCATTTTTTTTGCGTGCCTTATTGAAGGTTTAAGACTCCTTTTAGCGATCAGCGCTTTTTTTCTTTATCAGTAGCTAAGTTTATGTAATGTATTGAAAACGATCTTAATACGGTTAGTATTTAACTGATGTCTCTTTACATGACTGTATTTAGCTTGTATTTGAAAATATTTGGGGTCAGTTCTGAAGTCATTAGAAACAGCTGATTTTGATACGTGATAATCATGATGGCTATCAAAGAAGGTTATTTTTGTACGGTCGATGTGTCAAGTTACCGATGTATACGATCTGAATACAGTATGGTGTTCATATGTAACTAAAGGTGTGTTCAATACGATACAGTATTGAATTTTGGTGTATTGACCTAGATATGAACTATAATCATGCCATACTACTTTGTAAATCTGACAGACAGCTCAGATTGGCTAACCTATGCGAGGGAAAAAAATAAAACCACTAGGTGGGTTACCTTAAGGTTATCCAGTGATATTTTTGTTTGTCTAGTTGGCCCAAGCTACTACCCGCCAAAATCTCCAGCACCCATTGGCTCCCCTCCCGTTTTTTTTATTTTTATTTTCCAGCGCTGTCAGAATAACTAAGTATAATTACATAAGTATAGATGAAATACGGTGCGATTACATGGAAAGAGATACAGTTTTCAATACACCATGTAAACGTAGCTAATGAAATATCGATAGAAAATTTACAAAACCATAAATCAAACATGTTTAAGCCCACATGTTTGGTAAAAAAAAAAAACGAAATAAATAATTAATAAAATTTATTTTTTCCGAGGTAGGCTGTGAAATAGTAACTTTAGCGCCTAAAAAACATAGCTAAAACCCATTTTTTCATTACGTGGACTTAAAAAATCTTTTCATTACTCCTAGCTGTAAAGAAAAAATCTTTTACGTCCTAGGAACTAAAAGAGTTTTATTTTCCGGCGGGTAGTTGTCAAAACTTCCGTTAGTAGTGCTGCAGTCTTAGTAGAAATGCTTCTAGTACGATTAAAATCCGCTAGATGTCAGTGCGTTTTATTTATCTTTTCTTATAGTGTAACCTTATTTTAAGGTTTCTTTTTTTAAGTCTTAAGTATGTACTAATATTTGTTATTATTATATATTGATTAGTGATTAATATTTAATGTTTTTTCATTGTCTGCTACCTCGGAAAAAATAGCATATGCTACGCGACTGTGAAGTGTTTTTTCTTTACCTTGGCAATATTTACTGTCTCGCTTCGCTCGACAGTAAATGTAATTGCCTCAGTAAAGAAAAAACTCACTTCACAGCCTAGTAACATAATATACTATTACTAGAGTATTTGTTTTAAAGGGATATATTTATTTATCTATGGTCTTTTCTTAACAGGAATGTTTTAAATAACTTTGATTTACTAAATAACTTTCAAATCTTAACTAAACCAATCATATCGTATTTTTTTTTTTTAGAAATTGAAAAAAAGTAAATTCTTAAAAGGAGAAATAAAACGGCCACAAAAAAAGAGTCAAAGCAACGCATTTAACAAACAAATGACAAATATTCTGCCAAAAGACAAAAAGACACTTTAACTTCTAAATAAAGACAAAAAGACACTCTAACTTCTAAATAAAGACAAAAGTCTGACCCATTTTGTATATCTTCCTTGTTTTTTTAATTCTGATTTCTTGAAATTGGGTAGATTCTAAGTTAGTGTGTGTTATTTTTACAATTGTGTATAAAGTCAAGGGAGTGTCAGTGTTGTATTTAAAGACATTTAAGGGTGTTAAAAGAAAGGGAAAATAAAAAAAAATTGTTGGTCTCTATTTAGAATTTGTTTTGATTGTAAAACGGTTTTTAGGTTGTTTTTTTTTTTTTTTGGTGTACAAGTATTCTTGTGTTAGAACTGAGAAAAGGGAGTGAACATTTTGACACGTTAAGGAGAACGTCTGTGTTTGACTGTAGACATAGTGGCTAGACCAGAATAGATATTGTTATCGAGTGTATGTTTGGATTTTGTTTGTTTACTTTAAGTGATATTGGTATGATGGGACAGATGTACTCAGCTTGTAACTCCAGGAATAGTAGGGCTTGGTTTAGAAACGCGACTATCTCACTATAACAACCTACAAGTTTCACTACACAACCTACGAATCTCAGTATAAAACATAGCAATATCACTATAACAACCTACAAGTTTTACTACACAAACTACGAATCTTAGTATAAAACATAGCATATCACTATAAAACCTACAAATCTCACTATACAACCTACAAATGTAAATGCATTGACTTATTAAGTTTATTACTATATTAAGATTTATGACTTATTAGAATATTAAGTTTTAGTTTGATATTTTTAGAAGACTTTTTAAAGCACTTTCAACTTTCTTTAAGCCGAGTTCACACGATCCAAGTTGACTTGGACCAAACCAGTTTTGACTTTATTTTGACGCTACTTGGATCGTGTAAACAGGTTATCAAAGTCAACTTGGACATCCAAGTTGAGTTGGACGTTATTTGATCTAAGTAGACTTGGATGGCGTCAACCATATGATTATGACAAGAAAGCTGTCAAAAGACGTGAAAAGTTGTGACGGATTTGTTTATAAGAAGGTTATTGACAGCTTTTATTTCTTTCAAATTTTTGTTTTTATTCCTTTGATTCTTAATGATTTTTTGACAAGTTCCCCTTCTTGGACCAAGTATACTTGGATCGTGTAAACACTGCATCAAAAATTCATTTTTACTTTGACCAAGTGGATTTGATCAAAGTTACTTGGTCCAAGTCAACTTGGATCGTGTAGACGCTCCTTTAAAGGCGGGTTTACACGATCCAAGTAGACTAGGACCAAGTCAGTTTTGACTCTACTTTGACGCTACTTGGATCGTGTAAACAGTGTGTCAAAGCCAATTTGAGTTGGATGGGTTCCATCTAAGTAGACGCGCCCACCTGACAAATTATGAGAATTATCAGTCAAAATATGACATATGTGAGGTTGAGCTAGGGCTTTGTTAACCAGAATGATGATGTGCCCGTGGTGATGTATCACGGTCATTATAGATGACTCCGTACGTGCCGTGTTCCGTTAGCTGTAAACCCATCTTTAATATGGACAATTATAACAAATTTGTTTAGGGTCGTAGTCAAGTGAAAGAGCTGTGGCAGTCGGCTATTGGTCAACCTTTGCTGTTTAAAAGCTGGGGTTGGCTGGAGACAGAACTAACTGAGTTTGATGTTCGGCATGGATTGCTCGTACTCGAATGTTCGGCTAACACTGCTGGACACAGAAGAACAACATTCAGGCAACTAAAAACTGCTTCTTCTGATCCAACTCCGCAGAGAGGTAAAGTTTTAACATCGTTATCAGTGCACAAAGAAATATACAGGGGTAGTCAAACGTGTGGGGACCTGGCACACTTTATTATCACTGTACCTTTGTAGTTGTTTATTGAGCTGCAACCCCACACTGTTGACTAACAATTATTTATAAATATATTTATGGGGGAACTGGGGAACAGCCCTAATTTCACTATTATTACAGTAGAACCTTGCTTACACGACCCTCAATAACACGAAAACCTCAATTACAAGTGCAATTTTCAAATCCCCTTGAGATTGCCATAACACACAATGTTAAATTAACCTCTATAACGCGACTATTATTATCCCAAAACAACCTCAATAACACGGATTTTTTCCAATTCACAACGTAACTCAGAACCTCTATAACAAGTCGTTTTGAGAAGTCAACCTCTATAACGCGACTCTACACACAGGAATGGGTCGATCTTGAACAAGTCTAGAATTGAAAAACCCCACCCCACCCCACTCCTAACATTCTATTAACCTCTATAACACGACAGCCAAAATAACCTTGATAACACGACCCTCAACAAAAAGTGCACCTCGATAACAAGACTGTTTCCCTAATCCCCTTGAGCACTTCTTATCGAGGTTCTACTGTAGTTGGTTAGTGGTTTAAGATAGCCTATATCAACAGGTTATTGATTTAAATGAATTCTAAAATCAGGCCCATGTACTCGTGTACAATATTATAATACGTAACTAGAAGCGTTTTAAAATGTAAAGTACCATTTTAAAGTAAGAGTGAAATAGCATTTTGAAGTGTAAAGTAGCACTTTAAAGTGTAAGGCTATGGTTAAAGTGAATCGGACGAATTTATCGAACGTATCAAATATATTAAAGGTATGAGAATGGTTACATTTGCTGCAGTCACATCGTTTGTATACGCACAAACACGTCCAAACAATTTGATCGTTCACATCGTTTTGAATTATTGATGCATAGTTTGGTGACAATTTATTCCAATAATAATATTATTTGCTGATAAAATGAGGCATTTTGAAACTGATTTCGGCCAGGAAAAATGTTGATGCCTTAGCAGCAAAAGGTTTATTGATATTATGTTGGCAATAATAGATTATATTATTATCTTTATCTTATATTATAACATTATAGAGGGTGGTACAAAAGTCTCCCCCCCTCCTCTTAACTTTTGAACGGTTTGAGATAAATTAATGAAACATGGGGTATCTCTACCATGCATAGGTGAAGTTTGTTTTCATAAAATCGCCCACTAAGGGCAACCACCCAATTTGCCCCCAGGCCACCCAACTTATAATTTCAAATTGGAATGTATATTTTTAATAGCATATTTGGATTCTACGGTGAAAAATAACAAACTTTTACTTGCAACTATATTTTCTATCTCCAATATTTTGCCCCCTACACGGGGGCAAACATAGCAAAAAATAAAACTTAGTATCGTTATAAAATCTAAACGGTTAGAAATAAAGTAAAGTAACTTGAGGGATCTGTACCATGTAAAGGGAAGCGTGTATTAATCTACTCGCGTACTAGGGGCAACCACCATTTTGCCCTAGGCGCTGAAATCTATCATTTTTATACCTTTGCCCCCTCATAGGGGGCAAAATATTTGATAGAAAAAAAAGTTTGAAGTAAAATATTTTTATTTTTTGCCTTAGAATCTAAATTTGCTATCAAAAATATACACTTCAGGTTAAAATTTTAAAGTTAGGTGGTCTGGGGGCAAAATGGGAGGTTGCCCCTACTGCGCGATTGCATAAAAACAAACTTCCCTTTACATGGTACGGATCCTCTAAGTTTCATTAATTTATCTTTAACCGTTTAGATTTTACTACGTATTATCGGAAGGGTTATTTTGCTATCTTTGCCCACCTATACTATAAGAGGCAAAATATTGGAAATAGAAAAAAAAGTTACAAAGTAAAAGTTTATTACTTTTCACCGTAGAATCCAAATATGCTATCAAAATTATACATTCCAATTGGAAATTTTGAAGTTGGGTGGCCTGGGGACAAAGTGGGTGGTTGCCCCTAGTGGGTGATTGCATGAAAACAAACTTCCCTTTGCATGGTAGAGATCCCCCAAGTTTCATTAATTTATCTCAAACCGTTAAAAAGTTAAGAGGGGTGGGGGGGGGGGGGGGGAGACTTTTGGACCACCCTGTATATTATAGTTTAATAAGTAATTTTTAATAAATAAACTTCATTTATAAAATATTTGTATTATATTTGTTAAATCTGTTTAATAAGTTATCAATGATTTGTAGATCTTTAATTAAAAAGTAACTGGCTAACTGCAGCTGAATGCAAACATGCATATATTAACTATTGTAGCCATTTTTCATCAGACCAGCAGCTTTTCTTGATTTATCCTAATTACTCACTTAGCTAATAATTAACGTTTTGTTTCAAATACACGTGTCTGAAACTTATAACTTTAAACATCTATTAAATTTTTATTTATATCTTTGTTTAGTGCGCATGGCGTCAGGCGTTGGAAGTAGCTCATTTAACAGGATAATTCTTCTGATAACACTTATCAACAGCTTTAAACTTGAGAGCTAGTGAAGTAAAATATTACTAAATACAGAATCAGCTGACATTAATAACATAATATGTTATAAAATATTATTATTTAATAACTAACTTTATAGGGATTAATGAATTATGGGACCAGAATGTGCTCCGTGTTTTCTAAAAGAAAATTGTAATTTATAATAATTAGTGAAATTGTAATGTTAGCAGTGTTAAGCCATTTTTTCCAATATATTCATAATATAAACGTTTGTTGGATTTACATTATTATATTGCTTTGCTACGGAGTGCAATTTTAATTTGATAAGTTTACAAACTACCGTCAAGAAACATTTAATAGTTATTTATGTTACTAGGCAGCAAAATGGAATTTTACTGACAAGTTTTTAAGTTTTAGTTCCGAGCCGAAGGCGAGGATAGGCTAAACAAATTTACTGCAGAGGTGAAGCTGAGGCAGGAAATTTACTATTTTTCTGATGAGGTGAAGCCGATGCAGGAAAAACAGCTGTTTTTTTATGAGCTGTTATTATCACAATTTTTATATAAATAAAATAATAACTGTAAAATAATCGATTGAAAACAGTACAACAATGCTTAATTTTGCTGCCGTGAGTAGATAAATTATATTACTTTGCGAGAATAGCTAGGTTCTATCCCTCCCATTATATTTCCCCCTCCTCTTTGATAAGACAATTTGCCTAAATGAAAATATGACAAAACTGTACATGACATCAATTACTGTACTCTTAAAGAGCTTTTCAATGATATGCATCACGAAGAGTATTCATTACTTTGACCCCGAATTTATTACTTGCACCCCGTACCCCCAGGCCTGCGGTAAGCATGTGATGCGCTCTGGGCCCGAGAGACACCCGGCCTCAGACCTCCAATTGTCCCCGAGAGGCACCCGCGCCCCAGACCTCCAATTGTCCCCGAGAGGCACCCGCGCCCCAGACCTCCAATTGTCCCCGAGAGGCACCCGCGCCCCAGACCTCCATACCACTTGTCATGTTAGCAATCATCAACCGTTAGTGCATTAATTTAATTACCAGTCTATTCTATCAATACGATGATTGCACGGCAAATTAATGAAATAATACATATTCGATTTAAAGAGCATTAGTGTGAGGTTTAAGCACCCCAATCAGAAAATATCGATGAAATGTTTATTAATAATTAAATGTATCAACGAAACATAATAAATGGAAAAAACCGCGCTAAGTAATTATGAACTCGTATATGAGAAAGTTTATCAGAGTTGTCGTGGACCGATTTAAAAAGATATTTGGTCATCCAGTGACCCTACTCAAAACCATTTAACACTAGAAGATGGTATCCTTTTTAAAGGGCAACGAGTAGTCATCCCTTCTAGACTTCAATCATTAGTTTTAATAGAGCTTCATTCAACCCACATAGGGATAACCAAAATGAAACAGCTAGCTCGAAAATACTGCTATTGGACAAAGATTGATAAAGATATAGAGCAAGCCGTAAGATCCTGTCAGACGTGTGCAAGTATTCGTTCTTCACCCATTAAAGCTCCATTACATCACTGGGACATACCAGAAGAAAACTGGGATAGAATCCATATCGACTATGCGGGTCCGTTTCACCATTTTCTCCTAGTTATCGATGCAAAATCTAGATGGGCTGAGATTAAAGTCATCCGCCATTCTCCAACATCAGAAAAAACAATCGAGTTGGTTTTCCGGCTGCAATGGTTTCGGACAATGCCTCTATTTTTGTATCATACTGTAAAGAACACGGCATTTTTCAAAAGCTTATAGCCCCGGGGGGCTATAAGCTAATGGGTTGGCTGAGCGTAATGTACAGACCTTGAAAAATCTACTAACAGCCATGAGAGATGAACCATCAAACATTCAAACGAAAGTTCAAGAGATTCTGCTTAAATACCGAGCCACGCCACTAGCTTGCGGTCAATCACCTGCTGAGCTTTATCTCGATCAATTCGAATTAACTTGGATAAAATCCGACCCCGCAAGTTCGAAATAAGCATGGGTTCTGAGCCAAGACCTAAAGTACGCTGCCTGCGGGTGGGGGAGAGAGTGCAGGTGATGATGTATAAGGCGAGCCCTATTTGGAAGTTTGGAACAATAATAAACAAATTTAGAAATCTTCATTACCAGGTCAAGTTAGACGACGGTATATTGATCAAACGGCATATTAACCAACTCCGGTCAACGCAAGTTCCAGAGATAAATCGACCAAACCAAGCGTCATCCAGTCAGAAAATACTACCACCCTCAGTGGTGTCACCTTCCAATATACAAGAAAATTCACCAGCTGGACTTCATGGGTCAGTTCCTGTCCATCGAGAGCCTCTGCCTGTTATTCAAGAGCCAACTCCTGAACACCCTGAACCAACACTGAGGCGTTCAGAGATAGAGCGACACCTGCCTGACATCAATTACGACATCAATTATGCCTGATATCAATTATGACATCAATTACTGTACTCTTAAAGAGCTTTTCAATGATATGCATCACGAAGAGTATTCATTACTTTGACCCCGAATTTATTACTTGCACCCCGTACCCCCAGGCCTGCGGTAAGCATGTGATGCGCTCTGGGCCCGAGAGACACCCGGCCTCAGACCTCCAATTGTCCCCGAGAGGCACCCGCGCCCCAGACCTCCAATTGTCCCCGAGAGGCACCCGCGCCCCAGACCTCCAATTGTCCCCGAGAGGCACCCGCGCCCCAGACCTCCAATTGTCCCCGAGAGGCACCCGCGCCCCAGACCTCCATACCACTTGTCATGTTAGCAATCATCAACCGTTAGTGCATTAATTTAATTACCAGTCTATTCTATCAATACGATGATTGCACGGCAAATTAATGAAATAATACATATTCGATTTAAAGAGCATTAGTGTGAGGTTTAAGCACCCCAATCAGAAAATATCGATGAAATGTTTATTAATAATTAAATGTATCAACGAAACATAATAAATGGAAAAAACCGCGCTAAGTAATTATGAACTCGTATATGAGAAAGTTTATCAGAGTTGTCGTGGACCGATTTAAAAAGATATTTTGTCATCCAGTGACCCTACTCAAAACCATTTAACACTAGAAGATGGTATCCTTTTTAAAGGGCAACGAGTAGTCATCCCTTCTAGACTTCAATCATTAGTTTTAATAGAGCTTCATTCAACCCACATAGGGATAACCAAAATGAAACAGCTAGCTCGAAAATACTGCTATTGGACAAAGATTGATAAAGATATAGAGCAAGCCGTAAGATCCTGTCAGACGTGTGCAAGTATTCGTTCTTCACCCATTAAAGCTCCATTACATCACTGGGACATACCAGAAGAAAACTGGGATAGAATCCATATCGACTATGCGGGTCCGTTTCACCATTTTCTCCTAGTTATCGATGCAAAATCTAGATGGGCTGAGATTAAAGTCATCCGCCATTCTCCAACATCAGAAAAAACAATCGAGTTGGTTTTCCGGCTGCAATGGTTTCGGACAATGCCTCTATTTTTGTATCATACTGTAAAGAACACGGCATTTTTCAAAAGCTTATAGCCCCGGGGGGCTATAAGCTAATGGGTTGGCTGAGCGTAATGTACAGACCTTGAAAAATCTACTAACAGCCATGAGAGATGAACCATCAAACATTCAAACGAAAGTTCAAGAGATTCTGCTTAAATACCGAGCCACGCCACTAGCTTGCGGTCAATCACCTGCTGAGCTTTATCTCGATCAATTCGAATTAACTTGGATAAAATCCGACCCCGCAAGTTCGAAATAAGCATGGGTTCTGAGCCAAGACCTAAAGTACGCTGCCTGCGGGTGGGGGAGAGAGTGCAGGTGATGATGTATAAGGCGAGCCCTATTTGGAAGTTTGGAACAATAATAAACAAATTTAGAAATCTTCATTACCAGGTCAAGTTAGACGACGGTATATTGATCAAACGGCATATTAACCAACTCCGGTCAACGCAAGTTCCAGAGATAAATCGACCAAACCAAGCGTCATCCAGTCAGAAAATACTACCACCCTCAGTGGTGTCACCTTCCAATATACAAGAAAATTCACCAGCTGGACTTCATGGGTCAGTTCCTGTCCATCGAGAGCCTCTGCCTGTTATTCAAGAGCCAACTCCTGAACACCCTGAACCAACACTGAGGCGTTCAGAGATAGAGCGACACCTGCCTCATCACCTCAAAAATTACATAACTTAATTTAATTATACTTATTATTCAACATACTTAATTTAATCAGTATAACTTAACTATACTTTTTGTATTTTCTAATTAGCCATGAGTGGATGAAAGTTGTTGATAATAACTACCAATAACTACTTGGCCAAAGATTGTATTAAGTAATTTAGGTTTGTTAGGTGCTATAGTTGTGGGAGCGCCTTTCAGGATCTCCATAAACAAATCTGCTCCAAGAGGAAAGTCTATCTGTCCTGGGTACCAGAAGTCAGGGTCTGAAAGATCGAAGCTGGTAAATGATCTCCAAATTGCTTCAGGTACAGCCGATTGAGGTAGATAAGGGGTAATGGTCGGTATAACAACAGCATCCGTAGAAACTTCAGGATTATCTGTTAGGAATGGGCAGATGTGACAAGTCACTTTACCTTTGGTGCCTTTAAGTGGCGATTGGCTAACGCCTGATATGGCTGTAGAAAAAGATGTCACTTTCAAATTAAGACGACTAGCACATTCGTCAGTGATGAACGAAAACTGACTCCCAGAATCAATGACGAGTCTGATTCTATGATATTCATCGTTATGATCTTTTATACGTGCGATCGCTGTACCAAGGAGAACGTTAGTACCGTAAGATGAGACACTGCTGAGTATTGTTGCAGGTAAAGATTGATTGGTAGAACCCTTGTCGGTAGAAGAATTAGATTCTGGATTATTATTTGGTGATGAGTTAGAAAGATGTAAGGTAGTATGGTGACGTGACCCACAAAGTCTACAATTCCACTTCGAGGTACAAGCAGAGGTTTTATGACCAGGAAACAAACCATTTTTGCAAGCTCCCCATTTGTCGATGTGATCAAAACGATCGTTTGGTGTCATAGCTATGTAGACAGAACAATCCGAAATTTTATGAAATTTATTGCAAACACAACAGGTTTGAAAATTAGATGTACTAGATGGTGAGAATGTTATAGAGTTTAGATGATTACTATAAGATTGAGCATTATTAGTATTGTTCGCAGTATTATTTGCAAAATATGTTGTTGGGTTTGGTACAGCAGATTTATTAGTAGAGCGGGTTTGAAAGGTATCGGTATTAGTTGGCCGAGAGGAAGACTTGTCATGTGAATCTTCAATAAGTCGCAGAGCTTGGTAACGATTTTGGACGAAAGATGATAGGGAAGAGAATGTAGGAAAATCAACAACACTATTCTCTAGTTCAAAGGCTTCTCTGGTTTTAGGATCGAGGCATTTTATGGCTAGTTCAAATAAAATGTATTCTGTGGAACCTTCAATTTTTAGATTGGTAAAGGCTTTTATGCTCTCGGAAACGTCTTTCCATACAGCAAAATTTGCTTAAAACTAATTAAATTCTGCTGAAAGATGGCTAGAAGTATTAAAATAATGCATTGTCATCGTGTTCTAGGCTTTTCTAAAAGTTTCAAATGCTTAGCTACTCGGGAAGTTAGTTAAAAATCGATTGCAAGATTTGTACTGGACAAACAAACAAACAAGAAAACAAGCTAATAAAAACGTAGTAAAAATTAATCATCAGAATACATATGACAAGAAAATTATCTATTTTTGACGTCTTCGTTGAAAATCGGGACGCCAGGATGTTAAGTCCAAATTTATGAGTTAAGGAAAAAATGTTTATACAAGTTTGCTATTTTATTTATTCTCTTTTTTTTCCTTATTATTTTATAAATTTAAATCTTATCAAATGGTCAAAAAAAATAAAAATAATATATCAAGATATCAGTAAAAAATTAATCAAATAATATGCATCAATTATTCAGCCTCTAATGAAACTAAAACTAAAATTGAGTCATAATCTTAAATTTATATCAAAATTTTATAATTATCGGTGAATGTTTTCCTTATAATGAATATATATATGACGTCTACTGATCTGTATATAACGGGGTGTATTGGGAGACTCAGTGAGTTAGTTAAGATATAGATACAACACGAAACACTACTCTAGAGCAGTAATTAAGTATAATTACTAATTATAAGAAACTAAGTTAGTTTAATTACCAGGATGAAGTCGGCTTACTGCTTATTTGTGTTTTTCTTATTCTGTTTCTCCAACGTAAATGTTTCTGCCTATTTCATTAATGTAGATAACAGTTTTGAGGCAAATGATCAAGACAGACAACTTGTGGGTAAGTAAATATTCAATATTTCATATTTTTCTCGTATCTCGAGAAGTTTTCCTGTATCTCTTACACTAGACGGGTAATCTTCGTCCAAAAAAACGTTATTTCCTTTTAAACATTTCTTTGTTCCTTATTATCTCTGACTAATCGGTGACAAAATTCACCTTTACAAAATAACCGTCACAATATCACCGTCACAAAATAACCGTCACAAAACCAAGCGTCACGAAATCTACCGATGACGATAACTTGAGTAAAAGATGACCGAGTTAGTTGAAATTTGGTACACATCTGCATTTTACCAATGCCCAGGCTGAGTTTGTTGGACAACGTTATCCGCCCAAAAATATTTTACTTCAAACTTTTTTTTTCTACCTCTAATATTTTGCCCCCTATATGGGGGCAAAGGTATAAAAATCGTAGATTTCAGCGCCTAGGGGCAAAATGGAGGTTGCCCCTAGTACGCGAGTGGATGATTAAACACTTCCCTTTACATGGTACAGATCCCCCAAGTTCCATGACTTTATTTGAAACCGTTTAGATTTTATAACGATCTAAGTGTTATTTTTTTACTATTTCGGAAGGGTTATTTTGCAATCTTTGCCCCCCCCCCCCCTGTAGGGGGCAAAATATTGGAGATAGAAAAAATAGTTTTATGTAAAAATTTATTATTTTTCACCGTAGAATCCAAATATGCTATCAAAAATATACGCTACAATTTGAAATTTTGAAGTTGGGTGGCCTTGGGGCAAAGTGGGTGGTTGCCCCTAGTGGGTGTTGGCTTGAAAACAAACTTCCCTTTGCATGGTTGAGATCCCCCAAGTTTCATTAATTTATCTCAAACCGTTCAAAAGTTAAAAGGGGGGGGGGGGAGACTTTTGGACCACCCTGTATAAACAAACTACATAGTTATACTTGAGAATGCTAGAGAATCTTTGATACAAATAGTTCTAGTTTTATTATGAATCTATCTAATAATCATCTACCAAAACCTAGATCTGGTATTTTACCATTTGTTTATTTTCTAGCATGTTGTAGTCAGACATTTCTTTGCAAGCTATCTCCTGGACAACAATGATATATATCCATAATTGATATAATAAAAATAAGTACAGGGTGATCCAAAAGTTCGGCAACGGCTTAATATCTCCGGTTATAATTGAGATATTAAGTTCCCGTTTGCGGGTATCTTAATAATTTGTAAAAAACTACTTTTTTAGTGGGTAATAATTTTGGTTTATACATATTGGTTGCCACCATTTTGGATTCAACTTTGAAATTTTAAATTGGAACACCCACAAAGTGATACATTTTTGGAAAGCCCTTAAAAAAAGAAAACATATGCCGCAAACAAAAAAACACTATACAACTAAAAAATTATAAAACTAACCATTTTAAAAAACACTATACTTTTAAATCAAAACTAGGAAGCTCAAAACCTTAGAGAAAATTTAATATAATTTAAAGAGTTTAAAGATACAAATAAAATTTAAATTATGTATAGAATAATATAAGTGTATTAGTAAATGTAAAGAAATATTTTGTCTCATTTGTTTATATATAGTGTATTGTTAAGAAGATACTAGAGCGTTTATAAATTAGATATGGTAAAAAACATCAAGCATTGTTAGATTATTAGTAGTTGTTATCACTATTATTGTGGAATGGTTTACTCTCCTTCTACGACTCAAAGAGAAATCTCTTTATAGTAGAAGGAGATCAATAATTTCTTATTGTTTGTAAATTAAATTGCTTAAATAAATGGATCATAAAATTTAAAAAAAAAAAAAAAAAAAAAAAAAACCCGAGCTTTCTATCTACTCCCGTTCCAAAATGGCGGACACTCAAAGTTTAAAAATGTTTGTTTTTTTTATTTTCAATTGTTTTGTTAGATATCAAAAAATCGGTCCGAGACAATACAGACACACTTTCTCATATAATCTCGGCCCCAGATCCCAGGAAACATGAATATAAAATTAAATATTTATTGCATTAAGCTCGCTTCAATGATAAACCTACGTGATGCTTAGTTAATTTATTTATTTAAAATGTGTTCAACAGGTGGTTGTTTACTTTTTGTTTTCGATTTTCAACCAAATGAGATTTATTTTCATCAATATCTCGGAAACTATGACTTGATAACGAACTAGGTTATCTGCCGGATCTGGGACAGAGATTATTATGAGAAAGTTAGTCTGAGTTGTCTCGGACCGATTTTTTTATTTCTAACTAAAATATTGAGAATGAGAAAAAAAGAGTGAATTTTTTAACTTTGAGTGTCCACCATTTTGAAACGGGAGTAGATAGAAAGCTCGGGTTTGCGGTAAATGTTTTCTTTTTTCAAGACCTTTCCAAAAATGTATCACTTTATGGGTGTTCCAATTTAAAATTTCAAAGTTGAATCCAATATGGCGGCAACCAATATGGCAGAAAAAATGATTACCCACCAAAAAAGTAGTTTTTTTTCAAATTATTAAGATACCCGCAAACGGGAACTTAATATCTCAATTATAACCGGAGATATTAAGCCGTTGCCGAACTTTTGGATCACCCTGTATAGACGTAAACACTGTATTCAACCCTTTTTATTTATACAGTGTGTCAACGGATTGAGTGCACATGGGGTGTAGATGACAAAAACATTTCGAGTTTTTTGGGCTTTTGGGCATCAGTCCTGACTGGTCTTAAACTAACAAGTTGATGATATAATGAGTCCAATCAATTAATGTACAGGGTGTTGTTACGATGAATTTTCAAAAATTGTAAAAAGTAAAGTACCTGTCGCGTAGCTATAGTTTAATAAAATTTTCAAAGGCGATCAAATTGAAAATTGAAAATCTGTCATAACTTTTAATTTAGAACAACTTTTTAAAGTAAATATTCTTGATATTTTTATAAACAAAGGTACTTGACTCTTGACAATTTTTCAATATTCATCATAATAACACCCTGTACATTAATTAATTGGACTTTTTTTTAAATTGTTAGTTTAAGACCAAGCAGGACTGATGCCCAGATCCTCAAATTTCAACTCGAAACTTTTTAGTCATTTACACCCCACGTGGACTCAATCCCGTGGACACACTGTATATTACGCATTATTAATTTTATTTGAATTAAAAGAATATGCTCTAATTATAATTGTTCAATTGCAGATTCATTGTTTAAAGCGGCTGCATGCGATGACTTGGAAACAGTGAAAAAGATTCTGGAGTCTAACAATGGTTTCATAAAACGAATGAGAAACTGTTTGACTTTGCTTCACATTGCTGCTATTGCAGGAAGCTTGAATGTTATCGAGTATTTAGTAAGAGAGCAAAATATAAATATAGACTCGATCCCAGTTACTTTTAATGGATTATCACCGTTAGGAGAAGCAGCCGAGGCAGGGAAATTAGAAGCAGTTAAACTTCTACTAGAAATGGGAGCGGATAAAAACATCATAAATTTCTTCAGCGGTAATACATTGCTACATTTAGCAGCCGTAGGAGGTGATATTGAAGTCTGTAAGTTCTTGTTACAGACATTCCATGTTGATGTAAGAAATAGACACGGTGAAACACCTGCTTATATCGCAGCTGGTAAAGGTAATCTTGGTGCTTTACGATTTCTCTTAGAGAACGGAGCTGATCCTGATGCAAGAGATTCTTATAATAGAACCTTGATGCACGCTGCTGTCATGTCCGGGCAGGCAGATGTAGTGAGAGAACTGACTCGATACAAACAACTGATTAATACTCCAGATAAATGGGACGATCTACCTATCGATATCATGTCTAACATGGAAGTAGCCGAGGTACTTGTCGATGCCGGATCTAATATTACGGATAAATGTATTAGGAAGTATATCCTTGCATACAAAATTGATATAGTAAAATATTTAGTGAAAAAAAGTGGTAAAGGTAGTAGACAGATGTTCAAAATGTTCAATTAAAACAAGTGAAAAATCAGATGGATAATGGTTCATTGGTTCAAATTATTCACTCGAGGAAATTCCCATAGATTGCTGATTCCATATTCATGTTTTTTAAATTTCCCCATGAAACATGGAATAATTCCATATTGTGGAAATGTAATATCTGGTTATGAAACAAAATCATAATTTTTTTTTTCTCATGCCATGAATTGTAACCATTCTTGTAATGTTTTATCGTACAATATTTTTTTTCATGCCTTGAATTATAACTAGTTGTCTATGTTTTATCGTACAATAGTTAATTGCAGGCTATGAATCATGTTTAATAGTATATTTATCATCCGATAATCCTTTGATCATCATAGTCTTTTTTGTTTAACTTGTATATTTAACATCGACAACTTTCTATGAATTGCAGTAGCCTACATATGCATCTCAGTTAGTATTACTATGAATTATCCCCATCTGTACAAATATCATATTTCCCCCTTTATCAGGGGTGCCCACCCCCCCTAAGCTCTATGGCGCACCCCCCCCCCCCCCAACTTTTTGAGATATGTTAATACATACACGTCTTCTTCGGTTTTACCTGACATATATTTGTCAGTACATATTTATAAAGTACATTCTATAAAGTAAAAATAACAGTTCGTTTCAAAATTATTTAAGATAAAGTAATGCTTTTTGCATTATATGGGTCCACATATTATATGAGGAGTGTTCTATTTTATATAAAACAAATCACAAGAACTAAAACACACAAACCTAATACAAAATTCAATATGAATACAAAAACTTATATCATACCACGTACAAATTCAACTAAAACTACACCTGCCTACAAAATTGCATCTAAACAAATTTTTAGGAAATTAATATTGGCAGACTCTATACTAATATTAATTAAAAATATGTTACATCCTGATCTTAGTGCATGAAAATGTTACTGAACGTTTCAAAGTCTTAATGCAAACTTAAAGTGAAGAAAAATCATTATAAAACTCTTAATTTGAATAAAGGACAAAAAAAACAAGAAAGCCTCAGTGTAACAGAAATAAGACAAATGAGAGGACAAGTAATTTTTTCTTTGTGATGTTGATAAAGCAAATGCATCAATATGATTTCGTTTTTGGAAATTGAAGCTAATACATCTTTTTCCTGCAGATATGACCATTAAGTTAGAAAGCCATGTGTCTTCCATTGTAGACATTAGCCTGTCGTTGATTATTTTAACTCTGCTCATTGCTCGTCCAGCCCAACAGCTAGCAGGGCCGTTAAGAGGATTTCCGGGCCCCTGAGCAAGGTAGCATCTGGGTCCCTTTGGACAAATAACGGCGGGGGGTTCGGGGGTCCTCCCCCGGAGAATTTTTTTAAAATTCAAGTGCAAAAAGATAAGTTTTAAGGATTTCGGAGAGTAAGTTTGTCCATAAAGGAAAATATATTTGGTGGGGATGAATTTTGAAGTTTAACTAAGACGGGCTACAAAAAACCAAATGATTGAGTTGTTTGGTAGCTGGTGAGTTTAAAAACCCTTCTTTTTAAACTTTGTAAGTGCATAATTTAAAAATTTAAAAGCACAATATAAATTGTTTGCTAAAATAGTTAAGAGGAAGCAAATCAAAATAGTTTATTTACACAAAAACTGCATGACAAATAAAATTGTAAAAGTTATCAACATCAGTTGGTTAATATGATTTATCTATGAGTTTCTCTCCTGTAAATTAACATTGACCATATTGAATTAGAAAAAAACATCACAAAAATCTAAGTAACTATATGAAACACAAGAATTCACACTTTCAGACTCATGACATTAGGAATAATTTTAAGTCCATCACAATTAGTGGTAGCTAGGGCATTGGAGGCCCCTCCAATTGATGAGCAAATAAAATTGCGTTTAGATCTGAATGGGGCCCCCTGATCCCTGATAATGGTATAGAAGTATAATTCCAAGTTAGATTTTACTATGCTCTAAAGGGGCCCCCATTGACATTGGTACAAGGATAGTTTGTACAAAGAGATTGGATTTGGGGCTTACCCACAAAATCGGGCCCATAGTTACGCCACTGACTTCAATATCCTTCTTGCCTTTTTGGTTGTAAACAAACCAGGGCCCCCGAAGGCCGAGGCCTCTGCATAGGCGGCTCTAGAGCAATATATTTGGGGGGGCTAACACCACCGGGGGGTGGGGGTATGCAATACCCCTCCCAGGGAGGGGGGTCCGGGGATTTTTTTCCTCCCCCGGATTTTCTTTTTAAAAATCGAACACCAAAAATTGCGTTTTAAGGCATTTTGGTATCTAAAAATAACAGTTTATTATATACTTGGTTTGTTAGAACAAAGCATAATAACAGAATAAGCATAACAAAACATAATTCATAATGACAAATTAAAAACCTCTTCAAAAATTTCATTTGAAATATCTTTAGTAAGCCAAAGCCACCATATTAAAACTGTAGGTTACATACACAAATAATGAGCAGTATTTTATAACTTTCACAATTGGCTTTGGTGGAATCAATTTATTTAAAGTCAAACCATTCAAAAGTTAAAAGAAATAAAAATGTAATAGTTTTGAGCAGCAGACGTTTTTAACTGTCACAGAGCATTTATTCAAGCCAACAAACTCCAAACACATCCAAGCTATTAACCAAATAATAATTGTACCATTGTGTCAAGATTAAACAACAATTATTTACTTTAGTATCTTAGGCATTTATCAATGATTTATTTTCTGTTTTCAACCGACTTTAAGGAATAGATTATTTTCGGGAACGCCGTTTTCTGGGTTTTTATTTATTCAAAATTGGTGGGCTTTGCAATTATTTTGGGTTGATTTTCCAAATATTTGTTTACCTAGTTGAAGAAACCAAGAAAACCCATGAAAAAAATGCTTTCGACCCTTGCGGCGTTTACTGACAACGTACCGAAAATATCGTTTCCGTGAGAAAAATATATCTTCCAAAAAATCGTTTTTAAAAACGTAATAAAAATAAAGAAGTAATAATTTATCAGAGTGATTTTGATTTCTATTGATTAGGTGTTAGAGAGCAAGAAATGTACAAAACAATTTGAGCAAACTAATAATATATTTATAATTTTACTTATACAAAATATAGCTTGAACTAACGCAAACATCTAAACCAAATGCAGTCTGCTTGGCTTCATTGCAAATATTCTGACATCATCTTCACTGGATATGGTTTCAGGAAAAATACTGATATCAGGAAAAATGCAAAAGTAATGCAACTAGTGTATGCAATTTATGTAAAAGTTTACCGATCAGTAATACAACAATGGTATGGCTCATTATTATGTTTATGTATACCTATGTAGCCTTTCCTTTTACAATTTTTGTGATTTTTCTTAGCCGATAAAATTTTTTGAACTTCTCAATATTTTTGGGGGGGCTTAGCCCCTCCAAGCCCATACCTTCGGCCGCCTATGGGCCTCTGGCTAATTACCCCCCCCCCCCCGGCGTTGTAAAAACACATGCGGACGCAAATAGCAACCATTCAACCTCTTGCATTTTGCACCGCAGCCTCCAGTGCAGACAGTGTTAGTGGCAGACAAGACGTCAATCAGAACTACCAATTACTCTTGCTCTACTCGGTGCGCGCTCGGTAACTCCCGCCACTTCCTGGAAATATCAAAACTGGCGTTGCCTCTCTTTCCTTATCTTGGAATCCATAAATTGACACCACGACTACAGCATACGTAGAGACACGATATCATTCTTATTCTTTCTCTTTAGTACTTTGTAGTTCACTCTTTATTGGTACAAATCTTTAAAATTTAGATAACTAAAAAAAAATATATATTTATTATCACATCTATCCCCCCCCCCCCCCAAAGTGGAAAAAAGTTATATTTACTACCCCCCCCCCCCCCCCTAAGAAATTTAACGACGCAGTCAGCGTCATAACCTCCCTCTGCGGGCACCCCTGAAATAAATAGAAGTTTCATAGAATAAACAAACGTTTTATTCCTATTAATGAACACATGCCCCCCCCCCAAATATTTCAACGGCGCACTGTGCGCCGTTATACCCCCCTCGTGGGCACCCCTGCCTTTATGTTTCATCGTATTGCATTAGCATTATAGTTTTCTCTATACTTCATGGTTTATAGTGGATACATCATGGACTGTACCCCGTGTATCACATGTATGAAATATCTCCTTAACTGTGATACATGGATAGCATTCTATGATGCCAAGATGACCACACCAATTTTGGGCAAAAATGAAAACTACAATGAAAACTAAAAAGAAATGATGTGGTTCGTTTTATTTTTCCCTTTTGTATGTAATTCGTAGGATTTTTGTGGGTCGATGAAGGGGTTTGAATAAGTTTTGTGTTTACACTTATGTACGAATCCTACGAAGTATAAAAAGAAACAGTTAATCTATTTTATAAGCTTAATTAATCATAACTTTATGATTTTAGCTAAGAGCCAATATTTTGAAGTTACGATGCTATCTTTGCATCATAGAATATAGAATGCATAATTGCAGTAATTTTCCACATGAACTGATTAGGGTTTTGACGAAAAATGGAAAAAAAAGCATAAAAATATATATATTTTATGATACCACAAAAAATGCAAGCATTATACAAAGAAAATTAAGAAAATCAGACACTTAAACTTGCAAATTAAAATTTATATACAATAAAAATATGTATTCAGTAATATAACAATCATTATTTTATTTTACAATGTTATTAGATAGGCAGAGCCCTTGTCCACCCATTATTGTTATTCTCAATGTTGTTACAGAAAAAAATTATGTTATACTAACGAGTGACAGCACAATTAAATTAATTAATTAATAAATAAAAATAAACAGTCATATAAAATAATATTGATAAAAGAAATATCATTAAAATAATTAAAGGAAAACAAATTATAAATACAAAGTTAAATCATTATAAATATACATAAATCTAAGTTATTATCATAGTTAATTTTATAGTTATTACCCATTAATAAATTTTAAATAAAAATTATAAGAATTTATAAAAAAATAATATACACTTAATCCTAGAACGACTTATAGGGGTCCCACAGACCCCATACAAACTATAATCAAGTTCTTTTTGTTTTATTTGTATTTCTCTAAACCTAGACTCCCTTCTAATTTACCTTTGAACCTTTCTGTTTAAATACTGATAACAATACCTATGTTATTAGTTTTAGTTTTCTTTCAGTATTCATTAGAGTTAGAGTTGGGGTCCCATAGACCCCTGTGTGCCATTAACGTAATTGTTTTGTATACCACTGTTAACCGTCTTATTTTTTTATTGTATTAAAAAACTTATTTTATATTTTTTTTTGGGCTGCTGAAATGTTTAAGACTGTCAAAAGTTCCAAAATAAAACGTTTATTACTATTAGTAGACGTATATAACTTCATTTAAGTTGAAGGTTTAGTGGATCACAGTAAGGATTTAAGGCCAAAAATGCTTAACTTTGACAGAGTATGTAAGAAAATCTATTATTTTTATTATCATTTTTGTTCCTATTTTCTGTAAAACAACTCTTAATATATATAAATAAAAAATATAAACCCAATCTAACGAACACAACATTTTTTTTTAAAGTACAAATTGTTCTAAAAAAATGTTGATGAAAATATATATGTACACAAATTTAATATTTAAAATCCTTATTTGTTTTGGTCAAAATTAAATGGTATTTTTAATTGAAAAAGAAAATGATTAATTAATTATTTTAACCCATTAATTAATTGGGGTCTCTCTGACCCCTGTGTGGAGTTTACGTAAAAATAATATGTCGGGTCGTTCTAGGGTTAAATTATAAGTCAAATCAGTGTGAACGTTACCCATAATTTGATTTTAAGTAGAGATATGAAATGGTAAGAAAATATCCACACGATTAGGTACAAACTGAGCACTTGACGAGCAGTAAAGCTCTGTCTTGGCCCAGTTTACTTAAGTGCACATAGTTTACACTTTACTATGTGCAGTGCCCAAATAAAAGAAATAATTGAAGCGTAGACTGGGAACAATTTTGTTACTGACAATAAGCAATTATTAAGTCACTGTCAATTTAAATTTTAATTCATGAACAGTGGTTCATGAATTAATTTTTATTAGATTTTTTTGTTCACAGGAAAATATTATATTCTTATCTATTAACTTGTTTGTTACGTTTTTCCTTAATCTCTAATTATTGTTTTAAATTATAACTGACATTATTCTATAATAATTGAAGGGGTTTTTATGTGAATTTGTAGAATATATAAGAGTGAAGGAGATTGGTTTGCAGTGGCGTATCCATGGGGTGGGGCATAGGGGGCACGTGCCCCCCCCACTGGGTCTGCAGTAATTAACTGCAGACGACGCCCATGTCTTACAGTAAGATATTGTACTGCAGTAAATATCAGCATAACATTTTTCTAAGGAATACGTTCTAAACACAGTTATTGTTACTTGGGCGTGGAGATTTTTTTGTTTATTAATTAATGGAACATTTTTTTTTTTTTTTGGGGGGGGGGGGGGGGGGGGCAGCTGCTTTGTTGAATAAGTAGTTCAATTTCCTTGTTACAACTAAGAATACCCCCCCCCCCACCTCTAAACTAAACTGACTTAGAATGCCCCCCCCCCCAGACCTAGCCGCTGGATACGCCACTGTTGGTTGGAATAAAAGTCCGTGGTGTGTGTGGTTTACACATTTATTGTCAAAGCTTTCGCTCAGGGATCTATATATATAAAATTAAAGTTTTGTCTGTACATTGGTCAGAATTGAAAACCGAATCCGGCCTTAACTTTTTTCGTGTATGTATGTGGGTATGTATGTGGATATGTATGTGGGTATGTATGTGGGTATGTATGGGGGTATGTATGTGTGTCTGTCGCCCCAGTCAGACTTTATAGGCGCAAAACTGGCTTAATGAAATCGATTATTTTTTTTTCAGGGGTGAGCGCAAACATGTTGCGCAATTTGTAGGCTTGGTTTCATCTAAAAATATTGAGTAGAAGCAAAGTTATTAACAATTTTATAAAAAAAAGTATATAAAACATAACCTAAATAATTAATATAAAAATGCCATTTTTCAAAACTGGTCTTATTTTCAACCTTTTTTTTTGTTTTTTTTGTTTTTGTTTTTTTTGTTTTTTTGGTTTCTGTATTCTTCACCTTAGTTGTATATATGTGCAAAATTTGGGGAAGATTAATTGGGGTAATAGATGTGCGATGAAACTTAAAAAGCAAATAAATTTGACGCCATTTTGTTTTTATTTTTTGTGTTCTTCACCTTAGTTGTATCTATGTGCAAAATTTGGGGAAGATTGAATGACGGTAAGTGGTTCAAAATTGGGGAAACGGAAATGTGCGATGAAACTTACAAAGCAAAGTATTATAAGACCAGTAAAAAATAGGTTGACTCGCCGTAAACAAACCCCAAACACTCGCTATTATATTATTACTTTACTACTATTATTATATACTTCTAGACCACCTAGAGACTTGCGGTTTTTTGCGTTTGGTCGGAAATTGGCCTAAGCCCATTGAAAATATCCGAAAAGTTAAAAAAATATATCCCCCCCCCCCTAAAAAATTAAAGATGGTGGACGCACTTTAAAGTTTTTTTAGAAGCTTATTGTGGCTAAACGGTAAGTTGTATCGACAAGCTGATTGCGCCAGCGGTAACTAATTTTAAAAGATCTACAACTTTAGAACTATGACTTTTTGTCGTACCTTTATCGGTTCTACCTTAAATAGAGCTAAATTTAATTTTTTGTAAAAACAAATGGACTTTGAGCTCTTATGGCGTCCGCAATTGTTGACCGATTTAATTTCTGATTGGAGTGCTTCAACCTCACACTAATGCTCTTTAAATCGAGTATTTATTATTTTATTAATTGTTTCTAGAACTAGAGTTATTAAATATTTGCTGGTGTAACTGCCGTATTGAATGAGGAGGCTGGAATTAAATAATGCACCATCATTGTTGATGATTGTTCAATGACTTCCCAGTCTAATTAGCATTGTTAGTTATTACTATATTACTTAGTTTCTACTGGCTATTTTTAAAATATATAGATAGAATCCAAACTATGATTTGGAGAGTATTATATTCTTAATAATGGAATTAATGATGTGTAATATAGTCCTGATTTTTTTCCTATAAGGCTTTGGAAACAAAACTATTTAGGAATTTAATTTAATTGCTAGGCCTACATGATTATAGGAAACACAGCCACTAATACCTACGCGCGGGGGTGAAAGCTAGTCTACAATATAAGAAATTGAAAATGGTAAAATTGAAAATTATAAAAATTTAATAAAATAGTACAAAAAGTCTTACCAAATGAAGTGTACAATAATTTTGACTCGTTTTAGCAAGTTATTACAACTTTTTATAGACATTTTTTAAATAATAAACCTTAGGTTTATTGCCACCTTCTTCTATATATGTATAAATAGTAATTTTTCAATCGATGGATGAAATAGGTGTAGAAAAAAACATTTATATGTTTGTGGGAAACGTTTCGACCCTACATAAGGTCATCATCAGTCAATTTATTAACTACAAATAATAAAAACAAAGCAAACCATCAAATCAATTAAACATTCTTATAAGCTTTCTTAAATTTATATAAGCCAATCTATTAACAATCTTCCTGTATAATTACTCTTAAATTAAATTGTGATCTGTCCTATCTCTAATAATATATTTTTTTAAAAAATCAGATTACTTACATTGTGAAGTATTAAAATAAAAATACTTCCTTTATGGGAGAGCGTCAATTTAGACGAAGAATAATTTGAAATTTGAATCAATTTAAAATTTTTCGAAAACATTTTCAAACAAGTTGATGTGTGTCTAAATCACACATGTGAACAATAAAATAAAAATTTTAACATTATTAAAAAAACTATTAAAACAGGTACAAATTTTAAAAATCTACTATTAACAATAAAAAAAAAACATCATGATTACAGACTAGTATGATTCTTACAAATTATATTGATAACAATAAGTGCCTATACATTAAAAAGATGTCATATTTAACCGAGAGCATAGTTGTATAAAAAGTTGATTTAAAAAATTATTTGACATTAAAAAGGCTAATTTAACAGATATTATAACAGAGACTAAATCGGTCATCAATTTTAACAAACAATTTTAAGCATTAAACCCACTTATTATCTCAAATTTCGTAATTAATGGAAGAATTGAGATTCAAATATGTGATGTGGTAAGCAGCGCTGCCTGGGAGTGGTCATTCTAACTAATTGACATTACTCATTCCTTCAATTCTTACTATGTGGATAACATTTCTCTGAAACCCAATAGTTGTTTCTTTCTTACTATCTTATTATATAATAGTTTCTGATTTTTAACATTTAATTGAATTTAGTGTAAGGTTTATTATTATATATAATTTATTTTTGTATAAAATTATTCATATTTCGTTATTTTATTGTTATTATTATTATTATTATTATTTTTATTATTTGCGTTATTTCTATGTTTATTATCTTTTCTTTACTATTAATTTATTTATATTCATCATCTATTTATATGATTATTATTGTTATTATAGTTATTATTAATTATAAGAATTTGAATGTTACTGATTTTTATTATTACATGCGTATCTTTAATTCTTAAACCTTTTGAATATTAAATTATAATTTTTATTTATATGGCTAGCATCCGTTTTATGATTGATGGTGATATCTCAATTTTTGTAAATATGAAATGCCTCATATATTCTCCTTTTGTTTGTATTGCCTTCATAATCCAGGATTTTGGTATTGTTGAAATCAAAATTGTGTCCTGTGTTGAAGGCATGAATCGCTAACGCCGTTTTTTGAGACCTGGTTTTTATATCGTTTTTATGGTAATACTGTCTGTGTTGGATATCTAATGTGAAGGTCACTTTATTATTTCGTAGTCCGTGAGGTGGCGGCATTCAGTGGCGGCCAGCCCAACTAATCTCCCACTCTTCCCCGACAACCTTTCCAGAAACCCTTCTAAAACCTCTCTCCCGTTCTACCTCTCCACCTCTCCGCTCGAACCTCTATCTGAAAGTGTTAATACATATATATATATTTTATTTTATTTATCTAAGTTTATGCTTATTATTATTAGCTCAAGGGAGAGTTTAAGTAGTTTAGTGTGTTATTATATTATGTCACCATCCTTGCCGAGGATCACCCTGCTACCTGCACCAGGCCTGGGCAGCGCATCACCATCCGTGCAGCTCCACCATCTACGCACAAGGTACTCTCAACACTAATTACTTATCTCCCTTATTGTATATCAATTTATTATTTATATGTATTATTATTTAACCACTATTTATACTTGCACCACACTCCCGCTTTAACCTCTTTCCTACCTCTACCCCTTCTTCTAACTTTACCTCTCCTCCAACCTCTACCTCCTTTCATGTACCACCTCTTTCTACCTCTCTTAAAACGGTACAGTCTGTTAATGAGTTTTTGGGAAGTTTCCCCGATATATGTTTTTTTCACAATTTAAGCAATTAGTCCTATAAATTATGAATTAATTTTTAAATAATGAATTAATTAAATTACTTTCTTACTATCTATAATATAAATTACTTTATATTATACTCTAATCAATGACTATGTAACAGTAGTCACTATTAAGTTTAGTCTTTTTCATTTATGTATGTGTTTATCAGTATATACTTATTTGTATATTATGTATAGTATGTATATGAAAGGTATTATTTTCTATTAATTTACAAAGAGATAAATTATTATTTAAGTATTGTCTCCAAACTCCGATTTGTAAAAGTTAGTAACTTAAACAAATAAACTAATCTAATCTAAAAATAGATGATGAATATAAATAAATTAATAGTAAAGAAAAGATAATAAACATAGAAATAACGCAAATAATAAAATGCATATCGTTGGTGTTAAGGTAAAACGTCGTAACCCTCAAAATTGAAAAAATCAGGTTTTTATGAAAATAAAAGTGTTATACCATGTAGTTCATTCTGGTAAAAGGTTGTAAGCCTCTTAACCATATTTTAAAAGTAAATAAATATTCTGTTTAAGCGTAACCCTCATAGAAACATTATTTTAGCAGGTAAAACGCCGTAACCCCTAGTGAATGGGGGTTACAACTTTTTACATAATTACAATAGGTCAAACACTGGAAGTGGTGTATGTTGTAAGCTGCAGTCGGTGGAGGGTTACAACATTTTACCTCTGTTTACATCCACTGCCTTTGTGATTTATGTGTAGGTTACTACATGTTAAGGTTATGTTTTTGTTATTAATGTGCAGTATGACAACAATGATGTTAATGTTTGTATCGGCGTGGTAAACAGTTTTAATCCCTCCATTAATTCATTTTAGATTTTAAAAAATGTCGCAAAGAACTAAAAAAATTTTAGAAATGGCGTTAAATCGTTCTGGTATTGTTAATCGTAATGAACGTAAAAATGTGAATAGTTCTATGGACAAAGAAACTGAAGTGCATTGTGAACAATTTGAAGCTGAATGTGAGAATAATCAGATCAAAATACCACTGGGAAATTCAATCATTCACCAAGTTAAATGTAAGTAACAACAAAAACAATGTTGATTTCAACCTAGAGAATGAGTCAATTGATAACAATATTATCTTGCAAAACATTGAAATGCAACATAGTTATGTCATTATTGATTGTGTAAACTTAAATAAAAATGATGATGCAGAGACTTTTTTAGAGACAAATGTTGACATGCAATCTTCATTAGATTTTAATAACAATACAGCCCTGCAAGTTACAGAAATTGGGGAACTAATGTTTATTGATAATCGTTTAAATAATGAGAATATTATTTTAAACGAGGAAATAATACTTCCTAATGTTGACGCTACAGTAAACTATAATTCTGTGGGGAGTGATGGTAATATTATTGGAACCTCAGCTACTTCTCACATAGATCATAATGACAAAGATGTTGATATAGATTTAATGCATAACAATATTGTTACGCTTACAGACAATAGGTCTTCTGAAATTGTATCTTCTGATACTAGTGATGTAGAATCTCCCGATTCTGATAATGTGGAATCAGATAAAGTTGGAAATAAAGGTAAAAGAAAACCAAAACTATTAGCAAAAAGTATAATTCAGAAATTAAAAAAACAGAAAGGTGAATCTTACTTAAGCAAAACAAAAAAAATAATGCCCAAGAAAGCAGTTAAACCTGATCCATGTTCACATGGCAAATGTCAAAACAATTGCTCAGTAAATTTTGGATCAGAAAGACAGACCATTTTTAACATGTTTTACAAACTAAATCACGAATCGAAAAAAGGATTTTTATTATCGTGTATGAAGAAAGAATTAAAGAAAAAAAGAGAGTACTCTAAAAATAGCGAAAGTAGAAGAAAACGAACTTTGACTTACTATTTGCCCAAAGAAGGAGAACCAGTTAAGGTGTGCCAGCAATTTCTATTGAAAACTTTAGACATTAGCCAGAGAACACTGCAATATACATTTGATAATAAGACCGAACTAAGGACACCAAAACCTGATTTGAGGGGCAGAAAACCACCCCCAAATAAAACACCAGCCGATAAACGGCTACTAATTGAAAATTTCATTAAATTACTTCCCGCAGTACCATCACATTATTGTAGACACAACACCACAAGACTTTATTTACCAGTCGAATTTGAAAGTTTAAGTAATGTATATCGAATTTATGTTGATCATTGCACAAAGAATAATTATGTGGCAGCAAAGAAGCAAGTCTTCCTTGACATATTTAGAAAAGAGTTTAATATTGGCATCCACTCTCCTAAAAATGATAAATGTATCACATGTGAAAAGTACAAAAATAATAATGATTTAAATAGCGTTCAATATAAAAATCATATTACTGCAAAGGATTTTGCTGAAAAAAAATTTAAAGAAGATCAGATACGAGGTAAAGATGACAACAAAAATTTTTTATGTGTTTCTTTTGATTTGCAAAAGGTGCTCAACACACCATTTGGTAAAAGAAACATGCTATTATACTACAGTCGAAAGTACGCTGTGTATAATCTTACGATGTACGAAAGCGCCACAAAGGAAGGCTTTTGCCATTTGTGGGGCGAAAGTGATGCCAAACGAGGTTCCAATGAAATAAGTAGCATACTTTCTCAATATTTGCAAAAAGTGGATGCAAGAAAAACAGTTCGGGAGGTGTCACTGTACTGTGACAGCTGTCCTGGCCAAAACAAGAATAGGCAAGTTTGGGCAATGCTGTATTATTTCTTAAAAACTTCCACAACCATTTTGTCCATCAAAATAAATTATTTAATTCCGGGCCATACTTATATGCCTGTGGATTCAATGCATTCATGCATTGAGTCCAACAGCAGGGATAAAATTGTATGGGCACCTTCAGAATGGGCTACTATTGTCACAAACAGCCGGATTTCTCCTCGGCCGTATAATGTTGAAGTACTGAACTATAAAGCATTTTGCAATTGGAAGGAATACCAACAATCAGTACTACCAGACACTAAGACTAAAAGTGAGGAAGGCAACCAAATAAAAATACGAGAAATTTGTAGAGTGGCACTGTATAAAGGAAATAACATTGCGGAGCTGTTTACTAGTTTTGATGGCTCAGTACCACCAATACACTTAAAGTTTCGCGATATGAGGCGACGATCTGGTGGCGACCAACCTCCTAAAGCGTTGTACAATTCTCGCCTTCCCATATCAATACAAAAATATAAAGATTTAAGTAAACTGTGTGAAACAGGCGTTATTCCCAGTAGATATCATAATGAGTACAATTTTCCTCGAAAAAATGATGTCGCAGACACTCTTAACCAAACCGATGATGAAGACGAAGTAGACTACTAACTTTAAAAAAAAATATATATATTATAAGTATCTTTCCTTTCATGTTTATTAATCAATATTATTTTGTTTATAATAATAATAATTATCAATAAAATTGATTTATTACAAAAACATTTTAGAAACTTTTGATTTTACATTTATATTAACCCACAATGAACAGTAAGGTAAAACGTGGTAACCCCCAAAATTTGTAAAAAAATTTCAATTTCTTAATGCAATGAGCCAAAATATTAAAAATAATTATTGCACAGTGTTATTATAGTTTTGGTTAAACCAACAATTCTCTAACCATTCAAAAATAATTAAAAGCCATTATATAAATCAATTTTTTGTTCTTTTGAAAAATTCTGTCAATGGTGGATACAACCTTTTACCTTAACACCAACGATATAATAATAATAATAATAATAATAATAACAATAAAATAACGAAATATGAATAATTTTATACAAAAATAAATTATATATAATAATAAACCTTACACTAAATTCTATTAAATGTTAAAAACAGAAACTATTATATAATAAGATAGTAAGAAAGAAACAACTATTGGGTTTCAGAGAAATGTTATCCACATAGTAAGAATTGAAGGAATGAGCAATGTCAATTAGTTAGAATGACCATTCCCAGGCAGCGCTGCTTACCACATCACATATTTGAATCTCAATTCTTCCATTAATTACGAAATTTGAGATAATAAGTGGGTTTAATGCTTAAAATTGTTTGTTAAAATTGATGACTGTTTTAGTCTCTTTTAGCGAATTTTCAAAGAAAATTACGCTATTGCAATGGCTTCAAAATTTTTGTAATGCGAATTTTTGAAAAATTTTTCCATGGAAATCCGTTTTAGACCATTCTGAATCGATTCCTGAAATTTAACACTTTTTTTTATGTATGTATGTATATATGTATGTATATATGTATGTATATATGTATGTATATATGTATGTATATATGTATGTATATATGTATGTATATATGTATATATGTGTCACTCCAGATGATATCTCCCCTTGGGATGCACTTAAAAATTTCAAACAAATTTTAAAATGTCAATAATATCAAAAGAAAGGATGAGTTCGTTGGCCAGAATTTTTGGAGTCCATTTAGGGGTCAAATTTTGACCATATAGGGTCAAAAAACGTGTTTTTTCCATTTTACCCCCCTTTTATGTGAAAATATGATAAAAGTGTAAATAACAACAATTACTGTACTCTTAAAGAGCTTTCCAACGACATGCATCTTGAAGGGTAAATACTATTTTGACTTTTGTACCCCGTACCCCTGTGTACCAATTTTTTTTTTCACCCGAGCAAATTCTAAACCAAAATTTTCCTATATTATCATAAGCCAATAAAACGCAGATTTCTTTGAAAATTCGCTCATTAAGTCATGGTGCATGACTGGACTTTTTATAATATCTGTTAAATTAGCCTTTTTAATGTCAAATAATTTTTTAAATCAACTTTTTATACAACTATGTTCTCGGTTAAATACAAGGATCTTATATAAAGGGGATAGAGGGTTGAGGCAAAAAAGTGACCCCATGAAGATATGTAAAATGTTAGCTCCAATGGGACAAATTACCTTCCTCTTGGTTATAGGTTACCAAGAATTTGTTTATAGTTGTCAGGTTATAACCTGTTAAAAAAGGTAATTTGTCCCAGTTCAAAGGTCGTGGAGCATGCGCAGTATGATTTTTTCTCCAATTTCTCTTACCTTCATGGGGTCACTTTTTTGCCTTAAACCCCTTCTTAACATTACATCCGCTTTATATAAGATGCTTGGTTAAATATGACATCTTTTTAATGTATAGGCACTTATTGTTATCAATATAATTTGAATGAATCATACTAGTCTGTAATCAGGATGTTTTTTTTATTGTTAATAGTAGATTGTAAAATTTGTACCTGTTTCAATAGTTTTTTTAATAATGTTAAAATTTAAATTTTTTATTTTATTGTTCACTTATTAGTCCAGTCAAATGGTAGTTTAAAGTGGAAAGTTCTGGTGTAATTGTTGTTAGTGGCTTACTTTATGTTTTTTGGGGTGCTGAACACGAATCTGAAGTTGTCCAACAAAATTTCCCTCAGGAAATATGAGAAATCATCGAAAAACTACAAAAAAAAAAGTTTTTTATTGGTTTTCAGCTTATAACTTGCAAAGCAATCTACTCACACAAAAAGTGGTCTAGTAGTAAAATAAAGAGGAGAAAATAATCTACAATTTATGTCTGTAACATTTATTTGTACGTCGTATGGTTTTCACGCAAATGAGAGTTGAAATATTGGGAAGAGGTGGCGGGTGGAGGGTACAGGCTGAAGGGTAAACGGTTGGTGGCCAGACTGCGCTGGCAGTTAATTTTAGGTTTCTGGGTGTGCTTAACACGAATCTAAAGTTGTCCAACAAAAATTTTACACGAAAATATGAGAAATCGTCATAAAACCACTTTTTACTTTTATTTTTTTAGTGGATTTCGCCTTACAACTTACAAAGCAAGCTATTTACGCAAAAAGTAGAAGAGTAGTAAAATAAAAAGGCGAAAATAACCTACAAATGATTTCTTTACCATTTTTTTGTAAGTCGAATGGTTTTTATGCAAAAGAGGGGTAGAAATAACCGGGAAATCAGTAATTTTTGAAAAACAACAAGTAACACCATTAATATTTATTCTTTATTTCATGTAGGTAAATATTGTTATTGGATATGCCAATAAATAAATAAATATTAAATTATTATTATAGAATTAAATTAAATTATTGTTATAGAAAAGTATAGCGAGTGCTTCACACTCTAATGCATACTTAGACAAAGGTCTTATTCATATATGTTAACAGATTAAAATTTTCTTAAAAGTCTAAACAGTATATAATCTGCGAATCGCTGGTCACTTTTTAATTCATGTTGTACGTAGAACCCCAGACAGAGGGAAATGCTAATTTAATAAACCAAAGATTATATAACTTGAATTTGTATTTATTACATCAATTTAATTACCTTATTTTACCTTACATACGAGTATGTAGTCTCATTGAAAGACAGCTATTAAGATATAAATCTTCCTACGTTAAAACAATTTTATTCTTAAGTTGAGAATATTCCAAGTAGACGGCAAGATCTGATATTAATCATGCTGTTTTGTTATTAAAATTGAGACCAGTATTGAGTCATAGAGAGTAAAAGTTCCTAAAATTTAATTACAAATTAATTCCCCCCCCCTCAGGATCTCTCAATATATATATATATTTTAAAATATATAAAAAATAAAATTTATAAATAAAAATAATAAATAAAATAAAAATGTTAATAGTTAATTTTAGTAGAATGCTGTGGTAAGAACACATTAATTAATGAATTATCAGTAACTAGGTATATCACTATCATATCCAGTGTAATAACTCATTACATCATGTAAACTAAAATCATTTTAAAAAAGTATTTACATCATAATTATATAGCACAAAAATTGATACTTAAATAATTGCAAGATAAAAAGAACTTTTTATATACTACGTTTTTAAATTTTCTGTTGAATCGTGTGTAATGTTGATAATATAATTGTTATTGTTATATAATAAATAATGTTAGTGAGAAAAAAAAATAGTTCCGAATTTATTTACTTCA
The DNA here is from genome assembly GCA_951217055.1 of Gerris lacustris. Taxonomy (NCBI): domain Eukaryota; kingdom Metazoa; phylum Arthropoda; class Insecta; order Hemiptera; family Gerridae; genus Gerris; species Gerris lacustris. Next base: position 69,337,276 of record OX578282.1, read on the forward strand.
CATAAATGACAACCATCAAGAGAGCTGATCTTAAACCTATAAAAGGACAAATCTTTGTACAACGGATCTCCCCAACACCAAATCTAAACCATCTAGTGCCATCGATATATTTGAAATAATATAATCGATATTTCCTGTTTTGCTGCCATTCAATGTTTATCTATCACAAATTTGAGACCCAATTGATTGTCAGAGACCGAATTGCGGATTTTTTCCTCACTAACTTTCCATACAGCAAAATTTGCTGAAAACCAATTAAATTCTGCTGAAAGATGGCTAAAAGTATTAAAATAATGCATTGTCATTTTTTCTGAGCTACGCTAAAAGTTTTAAATGTCTAGCTATTCAGGAAGTTAGTTAGAAATTGATTGCCAGATTTGTACCGGACAAACAAACAAACAAACAAGAAAGCAAGCTAATAAAACATAGTAAAAAAAACAAGTTTAAATCAAATCCAACTTATAGTCACAATGAGGGTTATGTTGTGCTCTTATCTTCTTATGTACAGAGTCAATATGCATTTTCAGATGACTCCTCCTGTTAGTATTTATAATCACAATGAGGGTTATGTTGTGCTCTTATCTTCTTATGTACAGAGTCGATATGCATTTTTAGATGACTCCTCCTGTTAGTTTTATAGTCACAATGAGGGCAATGTTGTGCTCTTATCTTCTTATGTACAGAGTCAATATGCATTTTCAGATGACTCCTCCTGTTAGTATATATAGTCACAATGAGGGTAATGTTGTGCTCTTATCTTCTTATGTACAGAGTCAATATGCATTTTCAGATGACTCCTCCTGTTAGTATTTATAGTCACAATGAGGGTTATGTTGTGCTCTTATCTTCTTATGTACAGAGTCAATATGCATTTTCAGATGACTCCTCCTGTTAGTATTTATAGTCACAATGAGGGTAATGTTGTGCTCTTATCTTCTTATGTACAGAATCAATATGCATTTTCAGATGACTCCTCCTGTTAGTATTTATAGTCACAATGAGGGTAATGTTGTGCTCTTATCTTCTTATGTACAGAGTCAATATGCATTTACAGATGACTCCTCCTGTTAGTTTTATAGTCACAATGAGGGTAATGTTGTGCTCTTATCTTCTTATGTACAGAGTCAATATGCATTTTCAGATGACTCCTCCTGTTAGTATTTATAGTCACAATGAGGGTAATTTTGTGCTCTTATCTTCTTATGTACAGAGTCAATATGCATTTTCAGATGACTCCTCCTGTTAGTTTTATAGTCACAATGAGCATAGGCGTCGTCAGCAGTTCATTATTGGGGGGGACACATTCTGGGAGGGGGTTCGGGGGCCCTCCCCCGGAAAATTTTGATAATATGACCTCTCAAAACAGCGTTTTTATGCATCTCTTAGGTGAAATTTGATTTTAACACTTTGTCATAAAATAAAGTAAATCGGTGTAAGTTAAAACGGTGTAGTTTGTTGACAAAAGTATGAACATAAGTATTTTTATAAAAAATAGCAAACTGAAATAGTACCTTAAAAATATTAAATTTAATGTTTGTGTAATATAATAAAAGTTGTGCTCCTAATCATTGTAAATTAAATAGATCAGTTAATAACCATTGTGCAATATTACTTAAAATCTATAATAAACTATGTCATTTAATCAATATTTATGAAAAACAATAAAAACGTGTTTTCTTTGGGTGACCATGATATAAAGTTTAGTCCTAAATGGGACATTGGATTTTGAAGGGGTGGTCGAGCTATTACAGCTCTCAGACGAAGGTGGGGAAGTCTGGGGACTCTTGGAAAATTGTAGTATTGTAAAAATTGTAGTATTTATTAAATTGTATTATATAGTAAATTGGAAACGGTTGTAGTATCTCGATAAATTGAGTATTTTCTATTTATTAAAAATACACAAATAGTCACATTTTATGGGGTAACTAGCATTCGCCCCACGCTTCGGGAGTGGTTCATGCTAGGAATCAGTGACTGTATTATTACTATTCTATGCCCTACTACCGGCTATATACTGTAGTATAGTAGGCCATTTCATAAAATATATACTTTATTATTTGATAAATCCAAGATGGCGGTCATATGTTGAAGTGAAAGTACCTTTAATTTTCTTCCTTATAGCTCATTTTGATTTCGTAAGGCTGAGATAATAGAGTGTTATTAAATCCAAGATGGTGGTTATAATTCAATATGGTGGTCGTATATCGAAATCAAAATGAACGCACTTTTCTATTTATGGTACACTCTATCTATGTACCAAATTACAAATCACTATATCAATGGGAAGTAAGAGAATTAGTGATCAGTCAGTGAGTCAGGAGTCAGTCAATCACTGTCACTCTTAGTTTTATATACATATATAGATGATGGAAGGTTAGGGTTAGGTTAGATCAAAAAATACTAAACTTAACCGAAACTAACCATAAATTTCTATCATTTTCCCTAAAATGAAAAAAAAAATGTATAGAAGAATGGTTAAACAAATAAGATTGAATTTATCGATATGCTACAACCGAAATTATTTTCTGTGTTTCGAGGTCATCTCAACCCTAATGCTTTTGGTTGATCGTTCGTCCGTCCGTCGCATCTTGGATCATACCCCCCGACCTATTGCAGCTAGAGATTTGAAATTTGGTGTTGACAAGTTAAACTTTTTTGCCCAAATACAGGAAAAATGTTTGCGAACTTTTTTTATATTTTGTAATTTTTGAGTTGGATATCATTGTAAAGATATTAAAATGAAGATTATATTACAAATATTATCGTGTTTCCGAAATGGCGGCCATATTACCCCCGCAATTACCAAACCAAAACCCCCCAAAAAAGTGTCCCCCTTCCTAATCTATAAGGAAAGGCCCTAAAAATAAGGAAAAATACATATATATTCTTCTCCGTGGGCCGCAGATATTTCAGGGAGAAAAAAAAGTCAAATTGTGGAAATTTCAGGTGGCCGTAACTATGATAACTCAAAATATTATTTTTTTTCATTTTTGAGTGGGGGTATTGTATACGGTTTTGAAATGTAGATTACAAATAAATATATATCGCGCGTCCGAAATTGCGACTATTTTACCCACGAAAATACCAATTAAGTGCACACCTAAGATGCTAAAGGTCAATATTTAGAACTTGTTCCTCTATAGTGCATCTTTTTATACATATTTTAGTAAAAAATTTAGGAAAAAGTCATTTTTATTACCGAAGAAACCCTTTTAGTAGCTTGCAGGCAAGTACATGTCGGGATTCTTTGTACTGTAAAAAGAAAAATTTGAATAAACCTAATTAAACGGACGTTCAGAAATAGGAGGGGCATATTATGCAGATTTACCCCCACGCAATAAATAACATATTCGTCATCATTTTGGGGGAGGGGGAGGAAACACTAGGTCTTCACAAAAGGTATTTGTGATAACTGATAACAGGTTTTGGCTACTTTCTTAGTAGCCACCTTCAGATTTCATATAATTTTTTCACTATTAACAGTAACATTGTATCGAAGCGACACACAATGGATACTATATTATTAATGCTAAAATATATGTACAAAAGGAAAAACGGGTTAGATATTTTAAACTTTTTTAGGTTAAATTCTTTATTGCATCTCAAACATTGGGGGGGACGCGTCCCCCCTGTCCCCCCCGGCGGCGACGCCCGTGACAATGAGGGTAATGTTGTGCTCTTATCTTCTTATGTACAGAGTCAATATGCATTTTCAGATGACTCCTCCTGTTAGTTTTATAGTCACAATGAGGGTAATGTTGTGCTCTTATCTTCTTATGTACAGAGTCAATATGCATTTTCAGATGACTCCTCCTGTTAGTTTTATAGTCACAATGAGGGCAATGTTGTGCTCTTATCTTCTTATGTACAGAGTCAATATGCATTTTCATATGACTCCTTCTGTTAGTTTTATAGTCATAGTCACAATGAGGGTAATGTTGTGCTCTTATCTTCTTATGTACAGAGTCAATATGCATTTTCAGATGACTCCTCCTGTTAGTTTTATAGTCACAATGAGGGTAATGTTGTGCTCTTATCTTCTTATGTACAGAGTCAATATGCATTTTCAGATGACTTCTCCTGTTAGTTTTATAGTCACAATGAGGGCAATGTTGTGCTCTTATCTTCTTATGTACAGAGTCAATATGCATTTTCAGATGACTCCTCCTGTTAGTATTTATAGTCACAATGAGGGTAATGTTGTGCTCTTATCTTCTTATGTACAGAGTCAATATGCATTTTCAGATGACTCCTCCTGTTAGTATTTATAGTCACAATGAGGGTAATGTTGTGCTCTTATCTTCTTATGTACAGAGTCAATATGCATTTTCAGATGACTCCTCCTGTTAGTTTTATAGTCACAATGAGGGTAATGTTGTGCTCTTATCTTCTTATGTACAGAGTCAATATGCATTTTCAGATGACTCCTCCTGTTAGTTTTATAGTCACAATGAGGGTAATGTTGTGCTCTTATCTTCTTATGTACAGAGTCAATATGCATTTTCAGATGACTTCTCCTGTTAGTTTTATAGTCACAATGAGGGCAATGTTGTGCTCTTATCTTCTTATGTACAGAGTCAATATGCATTTTCATATGACTCCTTCTGTTAGTTTTATAGTCATAGTCACAATGAGGGTAATGTTGTGCTCTTATCTTCTTATGTACAGAGTCAATATGCATTTTCAGATGACTCCTCCTGTTAGTTTTATAGTCACAATGAGGGTAATGTTGTGCTCTTATCTTCTTATGTACAGAGTCAATATGCATTTTTAGATGACTTCTCCTGTTAGTTTTATAGTCACAATGAGGGCAATGTTGTGCTCTTATCTTCTTATGTACAGAGTCAATATGCATTTTCAGATGACTCCTCCTGTTAGTATTTATAGTCACAACGAGGGTAATGTGGTGCTCTTATCTTCTTATGTACAGAGTCAATATGCATTTTCAGATGACTCCTCCTGTTAGTATTTATAGTCACAATGAGGGTTATGTTGTGCTCTTATCTTCTTATGTACAGAGTCAATATGCATTTTCAGATGACTCCTCCTGTTAGTATTTATAGTCACAATGAGGGTAATGTTGTGCTCTTATCTTCTTATGTACAGAGTCAATATGCATTTTCAGATGACTCCTCCTGTTAGTATTTATAGTCACAATGAGGGTAATGTTGTGCTCTTATCTTCTTATGTACAGAGTCAATATGCATTTACAGATGACTCCTCCTGTTAGTTTTATAGTCACAATGAGGGTAATGTTGTGCTCTTATCTTCTTATGTACAGAGTCAATATGCATTTTCAGATGACTCCTCCTGTTAGTATTTATAGTCACAATGAGGGTAATTTTGTGCTCTTATCTTCTTATGTACAGAGTCAATATGCATTTTCAGATGACTCCTCCTGTTAGTTTTATAGTCACAATGAGGGTAATGTTGTGCTCTTATCTTCTTATGTACAGAGTCAATATGCATTTTCAGATGACTCCTCCTGTTAGTTTTATAGTCACAATGAGGGTAATGTTGTGCTTTTATCTTCTTATGTACAGAGTCAATATGCATTTTCAGATGACTCCTCCTGTTAGTATTTATAGTCACAATGAGGGTAATGTTGTGCTCTTATCTTCTTATGTACAGAGTCAATATGCATTTTCAGATGACTCCTCCTGTTAGTATTTATAGTCACAATGAGGGTAATGTTGTGCTCTTATCTTCTTATGTACAGAGTCAATATGCATTTTTAGATGACTCCTCCTGTTAGTATTTATAGTCACAATGAGGGTAATGTTGTGCTCTTATCTTCTTATGTACAGAGTCAATATGCATTTTCAGATGACTCCTCCTGTTAGTATTTATAGTCACAATGAGGGTAATGTTGTGCTCTTATCTTCTTACGTACAGAGTCAATATGCATTTTCAGATGACTCCTCCTGTTAGTTTTATAGTCACAATGAGGGTAATGTTGTGCTCTTATCTTCTTATGTACAGAGTCAATATGCATTTTTAGATGACTCCTCCTGTTAGTATTTATAGTCACAACGAGGGTAATGTGGTGCTCTTATCTTCTTATGTACAGTGTCAATATGCATTTTCAGATGACTCCTCCTGTTAGTATTTATAGTCACAATGAGGGTAATGTTGTGCTCTTATCTTCTTATGTACAGAGTCAATATGCATTTTCAGATGACTCCTCCTGTTAGTTTTATAGTCACAATGAGGGCAATGTTGTGCTCTTATCTTCTTATGTACAGAGTCAATATGCATTTTCAGATGACTCCTCCTGTTAGTATTTATAGTCACAATGAGGGTAATGTTGTGCTCTTATCTTCTTATGTACAGAGTCAATATGCATTTTCAGATGACTCCTCCTGTTAGTTTTATAGTCACAATGAGGGCAATGTTATGCCTTTTTCTTCTTATGTACCACATCAATATGACTTTCGAGATAATACCTCCAGTAAGTTTTATACTCACAATGGGGGCACTGAAATGCCTTTAATTTGTTATGTACCACGTTAATATGATTTTTGAGATTTTGCCTCCAGGAAGTTTTATACTCACAACGAGGGCACTGAAATGCCTTTAATCTGATATGTACTGAGTCAATATGTCTTTTTAGCTTATTCTTCTCGTAGGTTCTATGGTCACAATGAAAACATTGAAATGGCCTTATTTTCTTATGCATATAGTCAATATGTTTTTTGAGATTATCACTCTTGATAGTTCTATAGTCACAATGAGGGCAATGAAATGTCCACATATTCTCATGTACTGAGTCAACATGCATTTTTAGGCTACTCTTCAGATTGGTTTTATAGTCACAATGAGAACATTGAAAAGCATTTATTTCCTTATGTACATATTCAATATGACTTTTCAATGTATTTTTTATGTAGGATTTGTATTCACAATGTGGACACTGAAAAGAATTTATTTCCTTATGCACAGAGTCAATATGTATTTTCAATGTATCTTTTCTGTTGGATTTGTATTCACAATGCGGGCACTGAAAATCATTTATTTCCTCATGTACAGAGTCAATATGATTATTCAATGTACTTTTTCTGCTAGATTTGTATTCACAATGCGGGCACTCAAAAGCTTTTATTTTCTTATGTATAGAGTCAATATGTCTATTCAAAGAATTTTTTCTGTTGGATTTGTATTCACAATGCGGGCACTGAAAAGCTTTTATTTTCCTATGTATAAAGTCAATATGTCTTTTCAAAGTATTTTTTCTGTTCGATTTGTATTGACAATGCGGGCACTGAAAAGCATTTATTTCATTATGTACAGAGTCAATATGAATTTTCAATGCATCTTTTCTGTTGGATTTGTATACACAAAGCGGGCACTGAAAAGCATTTATTTCCTTATGTACAGAGTCGATATGTCTTTTCAATGTATCTTTTCTGTTATTTTTGTATTCACAATGCGGGCACTGAAAAGCATTTATTTCCTTATGTACAGAGTCAATATGTTTTTTCAATGTATTTTTTATTTTGGATTTGTATTCACAATGAGGGCACTGGACTTCTTTTATACTCTTATGTACCGAGTCAATATGGAAATTTAAAATGAATTCCAAGTTTGTTTTGTACTGACAGTGAGGGCAAGGAAATGGCTTTAATATCTTGCCATTAACAATATACTTTTTATGTTGAGATTTGGAATGTATGTTGGACTCACACTGTGGAGTAGAATTGGGTTCCTTATGTGCATCATGCATGTTGAGACCAGACTCTGATGTTGCACTACATCCTCCTGTTGCCTGTTCATTGGGCGCACCTAAAATATAACAACATTTTAATGTCAAATTGAATATTGGAAATAAAGGCATTGAAAATCATGAACTTATTTCTCTTGTATTCAAGGAGAGCGTTTTAAATATTTATGTAGATTATCGAATGACAATTAAATAAAGGTAACTGTTGGATTTTTATTTATTATTCTATTTAAAATACAGTAGAGTCTCGCTAATCCGGGTTTGACGGGACCGGACCCGGTCCGGATTACCGAAAGTCCGGATTAAACAGAATCAGTTTTAAAAAGTCTGAAAAATAAGTTTTAGTAGGGTATAATGTTTTTATCGTAAAAATTACTTTTATTGGTCTCCAAAACATGCTTGTACAACGTAGGTCCACTATTTAAGTTAAGAGCTGTTCTGTCACCAGTCCGAATATCAAATTAATTAAAATAAAACGACAATGTATTACGCAGGTGGCAGGTATAGAAGGGACTTCCTGAGAAGAACTTTCTGTGTTCCGATATGAAATTCAAGGAACGATAGTCATTTCACAAAAAGTTGAGACATTAGACATTGGCGGCTTGGCGAAATTTCTTGGAACTGCATTGAGCCGCCGCTATATGTTTCAAAACCCTCTCCCCATCTCAGTCACATAAAATTGTATTTACACTACCTTTATATCTTCCGCCCCTTATATTTCTATGGAACCGAAACAGATTTATCGATGTTCTTACATATTCCTAATTATTCTAAATCTGTTTATTTTTAACAAAAATACCGGGTATTCCTCGTGTTGGAACGTTGGAATATACACCTGTAAACTATACTAGGAACAATTTTATACATTTTTAATGGACAATAAAAGTAGAAACTTCAATTATCTTAATTATTCATAAATCTGAACAGGCCCTGGTGGTTCTAATTTGTACATAGTTTTTGGCCCGTCCGGATTAAACGGATGTCCGGACTAGCGGGGTCCGGATAAGCGAGACTCTACTGTATACCTATTTTTATATATTATTTATTTTATCTAAAAACTATGATGAAATTACGTAGATGTTAAAATGTGTATTAGCTTTTTACAGCCTGGTCCGTACAACAGAGTAGCGACTCGTAGCGCTAGGTGCGATCGTCTTAAGCCTCGCCACCGCAACATCTCGCCAGTCTGGTCTCGATTCAAACCTGCTCTGTGTAACCACCAAAGATAGACTCATGTTTCATACCGCTTTTTAATATAAAGTTTATTTTATTCATTTCCGCCGCTCTCCGCATATTTATTATTTTATCTTTATAATTTAAACCAACTTTTATTATTATTATTATCCTGGACGTCCGGAGAAAAGAAGAAAGAGACTCCACGAACCCAGGTAAGCGGAAATACTCTTTTTAATTATCTCCGTTATTTCATTGTCTATTTATACTTATATTTATTTATTAAAATTTAACTACAGTCCAACTATTTCAAAGCCACCAGCACCTCCGCGGTTGGATTATTTAGTGCCAACTTATATCGGCTGCCTAAAATCCACCTCATCAGTAACAATTCTTAGCATCAGACAATATTCTCGATTTACTGATCCTTCTGAAAATTGTTTTTCTTTCTTTAAGGTTCATAATTGACCGAGTGAGGTCTCTGTGGCAACCTGATACTCTACAGTTAGGTATGTTGGGGTTTACTGTTCACAGAACTACTATAGTCCAGTCACCAGCGGTAAAAAAACGTAAAAACCTCGAAATTTTGGGAATCAGCACTAATTTTCGTAAACATTTGGTTTTTGAGCTCTACTTACCCTTTACTTCAAAATCTACCCTGTGCCGAACTGGGCTTTTAATTTTTTAGGGGTGAGACCACCCCTTATTGCAAAAAATTAAAAAAAAATTGTAGATTCAAGCATGTAATTGGTTAAAATTAAGTTTAAATGAATTATTTGTAGATCTCTTGACATTCTCGAGCAAGTTTATGATTAATCAAAATGATTCAACCCCTGTAAATCATCCCCTGAGGGCAATCATTTTCAAATCTAGTTTTAAAGAAATGTATTATAACTTGAAATGATTTCAAAGTGCTTCATATTAAGTTTGAATTATCGTATTTTTTTTATTTGAATGAAATTGTTATTTTTGTAAGACACTTCAACCCTTAATGTTATCTCCAAATACTTTTGGACCACCCTGTATACATCTAAACACACATAGATTAGAAAAGACCGTTAAAATGCTTTCACCATGAGCCAGCTGTTGCTCCATTGTATGCTACATTTTTCTCTCTTTGTCCCTATGCTCCAAAATTTGTACTCAAAAAAAGTACAGTTGGTTTTTCGACGATAATTACCTTATTTGTAAGGCTATTTACTTTAAAAAAAAAAAAAAAAAAAAAAAAAAAACACTTTGGGGAAAACTTTCTTCAACCCTTATTTTTGAAAAGGATTGAGTTCAAAGGGCTTTTATCAGCTACAAATAGTGCTCGAATGCAAACTTTGAACCACCATATCTCATTCATTTTTTATTACACAAAGATAAAAAAAAAATCTAAATTTTCAATAAGACCCCCTACAATTAACATTTGAAACATTTTTTCATATCATGAATAGTTTTTGGTTTATTTAAGAAAAATTATTATTATTATTAATTTTTTTTTTTTTTCAAAATTACAAAAATGCAATTTTTAATTCAATCAATTATTTCTTCTAAAATAAGCATTATTGACCGGTCAAATCACTTGGATCATATCAATAACACCTAAATGAAGTTAATTGCAAGTGAGTTACGATTAATTTTAATTAGGGTGGTAATGGCGAGGGTGTAATTGGTTAATTTTTCAAAACAAAACAAAAGTAGTGACTTTATTTTTTGTTATAAGTCGGTAAATTCTTACGCAAAAAAAAAAAAAAAATTATTAGAGCTCATTTGAAAGGGTTTTTTTTTTTTATGTACTTTAAAAAAGGTCTGTTGAGTTTTCCTCAAAAATTTCACCATTTTCAAGTTATTTAAGGTCGAAAGTTTTCAATTTCAGGTTTCTCAAAAGATAACCGTTCTTTAACAAGCAATAACTCAGTTCATATTGGGTTTACAGAAGTCTTTAAAAAACAAATCTCTTTGGTTTTTTATTAGCTACATTTTTGTTTTGTATGATTTTTTGATAAAATGAAAACTTTTTAAGTTATTCATGAAAAACGGTTAAAACACATGAGTTTTTTTTTCAATGAAAAATGCACAGTTACAATCCTTAATAACTTGGACAGTATCAACTTTAAAAAAAAACTTATAGAACAAAAGTTGCTTAGAATGGGTCAACCTATCGATCTCATAGTTTATTTTAATTAAGAAATGTTTCAACCCCTAGGAGGGGTGGCTTTCACCCCTAGGGTAAAAGCCCGCTTCGACACAGGGTAGATTTTGATGAAGGTTATAAATACATAGAGTGTCGATTATCCGAACGTCAGTTATCCGAACGTTCAATTAACTAGCTTCATGAAAAAAAAAAAAAAAAAAAAAAAAAAAAAAAAAAAAGCCACCGCTATATTAATTCCTAGGAAGAGCGGGGTTAGCTGTATAAAGGGATCCCAGATTTCGATGAAATCAATTTGACGGGGCAGACATTAACATTTGTTTACTAAGAACTAACTTTTGTTAGTCTATATAATTTCTAGAATTATTTGCAGCAATTTTTCACATACTACCTTTCCATTCTGTAGGTCAGTTATGTCTCAACTCTTAGTTTCAAATAATTCATTGTGAGGTAGACATTGAATTGGTCAGATATTTTAAGTAAAACTTACAACATGACGACAAAAAGGAAACGAGTAGTGCTTTCATTAAAAGATTAAATGGAAATTATTACGTGGCTGTAGAAAGGTGAAATGGGTCAGGAATTTGCTATCAAGTTCAGTGTTGGTAAATCAACGATTACGGGAATAAAAAATATTCTGACTCAATCACTAGGTATGCACTTAATCTTGACAGTAAGGAGGGCAGTTTAAATTATAAAACTATTAAAAAAAAAAAAAATAAATCCGAATTATTGAAACATACTGCATTCACTTAGTTTATGCAAAAACGGGCCTCTAGACAGCCCATATCTAGACCCATATTGTGTGATAAAGCAGTGGAATTTAACATGAAGCTTGGTGGTGACTATTTATTCATCCCCAGTTCTGGGTGGCTAAAACATTTCAAATTACATGGGATTCGGCAAATCGAGATTTATGGTGAAAAATTAAGCAGACGAGTATTGTAACTTTCTTTTTGCCAAATTAATCTTGGGTGATACAACATATTTTTTTCACTATGTACTAGATAAATAAAACTAAGCTGCTTTTAGCATGCGTGGTTGGTTAGATTTTTACATTTTCCCTTTTAATTTTTTAAATTTTTTAGTGAATTCTGATTATCCAAATTTTTGATTATCCGAACCACCCTAAAATACATTAGTTCGGATAATCGACGCTCTACTGTACTACCTAAATCAAAATTTTTAAGAAAATCGATTTTGATTCCCAAAATTAAGAGCGAAAACGGCTGGTGACTGGACTACTAGCAATATAATATCTGTCGAGTATTAGTACAAAATTTTAAAAAAATATTTTTTTTCCCGTGACATCAATCAGCCGCCATCTTGGATTCCCAGTTAATCCGACCAAGTTGCTATTCTTATTTTTTCTTTGGCCCATCAGACCGCACATTTTGCATATTTTTCTATATTTTTAGTATGAGCGGAAATACGATTTTAGGGGGGGGGGACACACAAAATTTCGATGATTTTTGACAAAATGGCGCCGAAAATTGAACACTTTCCCTAAGTGATATATATATTTGTAATCTACTCTTCAATATGTTTCATTTGATACCTCACTCAAAATTTTGAAAAAAATATTTATTTTCGTGTGGCAAGAATTATCCGCCATTTTGGATTCCCAGTAAATCAGATCAAATTGCTAATCTTATTTTTTCTATGGCCCACCAGACCACACATTTTGCATATTTTTATATCTTTTTAGTATGAGAGGAAATACGATTTTAGGGGGGGGGGACACGCAAAATTTCGATGTTTTTTAACAAAATGGCGCCGAAAATTGAACACTTTCCTTAAGTGGTATATATTTTTGTAATCTACTCTTCAATATGTTTCATTTGATACCTCACTCAAAATTTTGAAAAAAATATTTATTTTCGTGTGGCAAGAATTATCCGCCATTTTGGATTCCCAGTAAATCAGATCAAATTGCTAATCTTATTTTTTCTATGGCCCACCAGACCACACATTTTGCATATTTTTATATCTTTTTAGTATGAGAGGAAATACGATTTTAGGGGGGGGGACACGCAAAATTTCGATGTTTTTTAACAAAATGGCGCCGAAAATTGAACACTTTCCTTAAGTGGTATATATTTTTGTAATCTACTCTTCAATACCTTTCATTTGATACCCCACTCAAAATTTTGAAAAAAATATTTTTTACGCATGGCGTGAGTTATCCGCCATTTTGGATTTGAACAGCTGATAATTTTGAGTTCGCTATATTTTTCCTGTGTGCGTGTCAAAACGATCTTTAATATTGGAAAGTTTCACGTTTCTATCTCTTTTTATTCAAAAGTTATTGGAACCGTACAGAGTGACAGACAGACAGACAGACAGACAGATTCATGAACGAAACTATAAGGGTTTCTTTTTTTGGTTTTACCAACGAAACCCTAAAAAAAGGTTGAAAATAAAACTAAAATACCGAGTCCAGCCTCGTCAATTTGAATTTATTTTTATAAACAAACAATTTATAAATAACAACGATTACTCACACAACCAAAATGCATATAATATATGTTTTTATCTCCAGTAGGGGTGAAATAGTTATTTACGCACCGAAGTAGAAAACAAAGACATTTACACCCTGAGCGTGAGAGGAGGAAAACAACACAAATAAAACCTGAGATTTGGATTTATCTACAGATTTAAGTATTAATAGGTATTATTTAGGTATTAATGACTAAATCTACAAATTTTTATACCTTTAATTATAACAAAAAATTTTAAAAACAAAAAAAGGTTTTATAAGATCTTATAGCAAAAAAAAAAAAAAAAATGAAAATTAAATGTACAATTCATCAATTCCAACTATGTTTTCTTTGATTTCCATAATAACTTTCTATAACTATTTAACTATAATAATAATTCAAATGTTTATATATATATACTATTTCGCGAAGGCTATTTTTAATTACTAACTGAATAATAACTTTTTTCAAGTCCAAAAAAGTAAACAAAATAAATTGAAAGAATGGAGACTATAAATAAGAAGTAAAGAGCGATTAATGTTATAGACTTGCCGAGGTCAAACCTACTGCGCATGTTGTATTCAATAAAATTGTTGTACTGTGAAAAGACGTGAGGTTCCCCTTCAAATTGTCTCGGACCCCCCCCCAGGCGAGGGGAAAATACTCTCAGAACCCTGTCTGTCATTAATGAAATAATGAAGTTGACGTACTTAATTGAAATAATAGGCTTCTAGGAGGCTAGATACTTCTTCCAGGCATCTCATATCTTCATAGACAGGAGAGTTCAAAGCGAATTTTCCAGACTAGGAAATAAATTATAAGAAAAGGGACGAGATCTTGAAGGGAAACACCCAGGGGGTGACGTAATATGCAAGACGAGGCGAGTCTGGGGGGACAGGTTCAGTCGGAGGCTGAGAAGGTGGATGGGACGCCCCCATCTCACAAAAAGTAACCGTCAATTATTAACCGGATTAAAGGTATAAAGCTTCCAGATTTCCACATTTCGAGGAGTAGTTTAACTTAAATTTAGTTCATCGATCCAATTTATCAATTATTAAAATCCTTACTTATTCAGTTCGTTTATTCGTCGTTCGTTTATTTGTCACTCGGATCTTTATGCTTATTTTTATGAATTTTATAGAAACCCATTTATATGGAGAATTTGTGGGAAAATAAAAAAAAATGTTGGTTATACATAGATTTTTGGTGTACAGATGTTAGTAATACTGTACTTATATACACCATATACACAATTAGGAATTTGCAATACAATTTTGAGTTTCACATTTGACTGATTCTAGGTATCCTCATTTTTAGGGTTTTGTTGGTAAAACCAAAAAATAAAAAAAAAACCCTTATAGTTTCGTTCCTGTGACTGTCTGTCTGTCACTCTGTACAGTTCCAATAACTTTTGAATCAAAAGAGATAAAAACATAAAACTCTATAGTATTAAAGATCATTTTGTCACGCAAACACCAAAAATGTAGCAAAATCAAAATTATCAGCTGTTCAAATACAACATGGAGGATAATTCATGTCATACAAAAAAA
Organism: Gerris lacustris; assembly: GCA_951217055.1. Lineage (NCBI taxonomy): Eukaryota > Metazoa > Arthropoda > Insecta > Hemiptera > Gerridae > Gerris > Gerris lacustris. The sequence goes on from OX578282.1 coordinate 69,352,336, forward strand.
AAAAAAAAAAAATGTATTAAAATCTTGAGTGGGGTAACAAATGAAAGGTATTGAAGAGTAGATTACAAAAATATATAACACATGTGGAAAGTGTTTCATTTTTCATGCCATTTTTATCAAAAAAACATTCCCCCCCTTCCCACCTTATGCTAACTGATTTCATATTCACAATACCAACGAAACCCTTTTTTACAAGCAATTTATTTTATTTATTTGGTTTTAAAGTTTAGGTCTAAATCCCGAAGGTAAAAGACATACTTCCTTTTCTACGATCACTCTGCTAAACTTCATCTTTGGAATGAAGGTAATGTAAAACACGGATAATACTGGTTCCAAGTTACCTGGACTGTGGTCTAAAGCTGTGGTATCTGTGACAGGTGGAAAAGCTTCAGTTTTTGTAAACAAATCCTTACTATCTGCATCAGCTTCGTATGTTTCAGTGGATAAACCTATATCATTACAAGACAAGTGAATATATTAAAGTAAGTATTTAGCCTTGAGCTAAGATTTTAATTTCTCATGATTTATACAGGGTGGTCCAATAGTCTCTCCCCCCCCCCTCTTAACTTTTGAACAGTTTGAGATAAATTAATGAAACTTGGGGGATCTCTACCATGGGACAGGAAGTTTGTTTTCATGCAATCACCTACTAGGGGCAACCACCCACATTGCCCCCAGGCCACCCAACTTTAAAATTTCAAAGTGGAGTGTATATTTGTATATTTTTGATAGCATATTTGGATTCTATGGTGAAAAATAATAAACTTTTACTTGAAACAATTTTTTCTATCTCCAATATTTTGCACCCTGCTGGGGGGCAAAAATAGCAAAACAACCCTTCCGAAATAGTAAAAAAATAACACTTAGATCTTTATAAAATCTAAACGGTTAGACATAAATTCATGAAAATTAGGGGATCCGTACCATGTAAAGGGAAGTTTGTTTTCATGCAATCGCGCAGTAGGGGCAACCTCCCATTTTGCCCCCAGACCACTTAACTTCAAAATTTTAACCTGGAATATATATTTTTGATAGCAGATTTAGATTCTGCAGCAAAAAATAAAAATATTTTACTTTCAAACTTTTTTATCTATCTCCAATATGTTGCCCCCTATAGGGGAGAAAAGGTATAAAAATGGTAGATTTCAGCGCCTGGGGGCAAAATGGTGGTTGCCCCTAGTATGCGAGTGGATGATTACACACTTCCCTTTGCATGGTACAGATCTCCCAAGTTCCATTTCTTTATTTCAAACTGTTTAGATTTTATAACGATCTAAGTGTTACTTTTTTACTATTTCGGAAGGGTTATTTTGCAATATTTTGCCCCCCAGTAGGGGGCAAAAAATTGGAGATAGAAAAAATAGTTTCAAGTAAAAGTTTATTATTTTTCACCGTCGAATCCAAATATGCTATCAAAAATATACAAATATACACTCCAACTTGAAATTTTGAAATTGGGTGGCCTGGGGGCAAAGTGGGTGGTTGCCCCTAGTGGGTGATTGCATGAAACAAAACTTGCCTTTGCATGGTAGAGATCCCCCAAGTTTCATTAATTTATCCCAAACCGTTCAAAAGTTACGAGGGGGGGGGGAGAGACTTTTGGACCACCCTGTATAATATTAGTTAAAAGTTTTTCCATATTTCCAAAAATTTTCTGATATATAAAAGCTTAAAATAATTTAAATTCTTCGAGTACATTATACACACTTCCCCTGGAGTGGGAGGTATCAAGCAATTATTAATTTAACTCAAATTATAATTATTATTAACTACGGGAAACAGACAGAGAAAAATAGACTCCAGCGCCGGGATTTGGATTTTTTTTCATATAGAGGCCCGTGGTTCAAATCCCGGCGCTGGAGTCTATTTTTCTCTGTCTGTTTCTCGTAGTTAATAATAATTATAATTTGATTTAAATTAAAATTTAATCTTTCCGTAGTATGAATACTACCAAAATCGTAAAATATGAATTGTTAATTGATTGTACAAGGTACAGGTACTAATTGGGAACTTTATAATTATAAGCGTTATTTCTCGGTCTAGTTCTATGTCATTAAGGTTTACTTCTAAGAGTTGGTGAAAAATTGAAAGCTTAAATTCGGGACAAGGTATCATTAACGTCAGAGAAACTTATTCTCCTACGTAGCTTAGTTGGTAGAGCGTTATACTGGAAATATAGAGGCCCGTGGTTCAAATCCCGGCGCTGGAGTGTATTTTTCTCTGTCTGTTTCCTGTAGTTAATAATAATTATAATTTGATTTAAATTAAAATTTAATCTTTCTGTAGTATGAATACTACCAAAATCGTAAAATATGAATTGGTAATTCACATTAAACAAAAAAAGTGAAAACATTTATTTTTTTTTCTATTTTAAAAAGTTCTAAAAGATCATAATGCCAACCTTATCATTAGAGCGATGATAGTAGATGCAAAACACAGAACTTTATCTTTGGAATGATGGTAATGTAAAATAAATACTAATTATTTTGGTAATGTAAAATAAATACTAATTATAAGTTACCTGGACTCTTGTCTACATCTGTGGTGTCCCTGACAGGTGAAACAGCCTCAGTTTTATCAACCCACTCCTTGCTATCTTTATCAACTTCATATATTTCTTTGGGTAAACCTAAAAGAAGGAAATGTATGTTTATAAATTCTCAGAATTTATAAAATTGAAGAAGGATTTCACCTCAGGGTATGATTCTTTTGATTATATATTCCACATTTTATTGAAATCAGCCACGTAGTTTCCTAGTACTTTCTGTAATATGTAAGTTTGTCTTGGATTGAATTAACTTAGTGCGTAGGCTCCCGCCGGTAGACTCTTAATAAAGGGCTTGGTTTTGTGGTGAAATCTGCGTCACGAAGAGAACGGTGAAAGAAGCATCTTCAGGGTTGTGGTGAATCGAAATGTTTACTTGAAGCAACAACAAGACACACGGACGACTGGAGTGAAGGACGACGTATTTATAGTTGCTTTGTGGAAAGTAGATTATACCTGGATTCCCCGGGGGTTCCTTGAATCGGGTTAATCCTTTTTCAAGATGACGCAATCAGGCAGGTGCTGCCTTCCTTGATGTTCCTTTGTGCAGCGGGTGATGTTTAAAGTCGGGAAGAGACTGCAGTGAGCTTCTAGCTTTCTGCTTGGCACAGGAGCTAACCAGAAAAACGAATCCATCTTCTGTGTTGAAGTTCTCCGGTTGTTTCTTGATCTCAATAGCCTTCCTTATCACCCTGCTGTGATACCCGTTGACAGAAATGAGTACTCCTATGTCCTCAAATTTCATGAGATGACAGGTCTTCGGACGTCGGACTTCAACCTCCTCTAACCACCTCTAACTACCTCTAACTACCTCTAACCACCTCTAACAACCTCTAACCACCTCTAACTACCTCTAACCACCTCTAACTATCTCTAACCACCTCTAACTACCTCTAACCACCTCTAACTACCTCTAACCACCTCTAACTACCTCTAACCACCTCTAACTACCTCTAACCACCTCTAACCACCTCTAACTACCTCTAACCACCTCTAACTACCTCTAACCACCTCTAACCTCCTCTAACCACCTCTAACCACCTCTAACCTCCTCTAACCACCTCTAACCTCCTCTAACCACCTCTAACCTCTTCATCAAACAGATTTCACCGGAAAACCAAGCTGCGTATTTGGATTGGTTGATGTAGCGTATCTGGAGCATCGTGTATAGAAATGAAAAAAACTGGCTCATATGATTAAAGTCATTTCTGTAGATTGATCAAAAAGGCACCAATTATGAATACTTCTTCATTTCATAAGTTTCTCTTAATACATTTTCCATCTTCAGTCCTCTACTTTGAGACACAGCTGTATACAGATCGATTTTGCGAATCTTGGGCGTATGTATCTGTCGTAGATTAACTGGGCTTTGATGTAGCATATCTGGAGGCAGATTCTGTAACTTTTTTTTATATATATCGACAGTGACATTATATATCAAACACCTCTATACATCAAAGTGTTGTTATATAATGTAGTGAATCTGTAAAGTGATGCCAGCGCTGTATGTGGCCGAATACCAAACCACGGATTGACAGCGTCCTTTTTAGTGGCCATTTTGTAGTTATTTCAGTCAGAAAACAGAAAAAGTGAATGAAAAACAACAATAATGGCGTTACTTTGTTTCGGTTTTTAGCATTTGATATATAACAACATAACCTGACGAATTATATCAACAACAATTTTGAGTGGATATATATCAAACCTTATATATCAATTTCTCCTTATATAGCAACAGACAAAGTTACAGATTCAAGTTGACAGGTTGCGTGGGCATGTTCATAACAATATATAACATCATGAAAAGGGAGGTTTCAAAGTTACAGAATTGGCCTCCTGGTTTTTCGAGAGAGTATGAAATGAAAAAGTGTCCATAAATAATGCAATTTTTATCAATATACAGGAAACCCATTATATTTGTCAGTTTTTCCATTTCTATACGTGATGGCCCAGATACGCTACATCAAACTTCAGATTATGGTTTAGTGATAGCGTTGGAACTATGTTTCCTAGTTTTCTATACCAGGCGTCCAAGTCTAGAAATAATTCTATTGTTTGAAACCTTCTCTAGTCATTAGGTCTTTATGTACAATCATAGGCTCAGAGCAAGGAAGGGGTAGAGGGAACAATACTATGGAATCTGGGTCTCAAAAAGTGGTTCATTATGCTCCACCCCTATACTAACACTATCAAGTGGCAGTTTGGTGAAACAATATCGATATCTCGATAAAAACTCAAAATATATCTGATATCAGCTGATAAGAATAAGTGATATTTTCTTACGAAATTTTATATTTTTATTTTTAATACAGTTTTCTTCATAAATGTGTACTTTAATGTTTTTTGTTAACCTTATTAATTGTCTAAAGGCAGTAACGTCGTTAATAAACGTGTAACAGATCCTAGATAACCAATAGCAATCTTCTTTGAGTAAATGAAGAAAGAAAAAAGGCACTCCACGTGAAATAAGTTGATTTTCAAAGCAGCTTTCAACCACTATAGGGTCATCATCAGTGCCTGAACAAACAGTAATAAAAAACTAATCAAAAAGTTAAAAAGGAAAACCGAGGCCAAAAACACGAAAAACAGTCAACACACCATCAATAAAATAAATTAACAAAAGGCAAAACTCTTAAAAGGTGGAAATAAAACAAAAAGTAACAAGAAGACAAAAAATTACAAAACGGAAGTGCTTTAGGTGAAGTAAAAATAGAAAATTACTAATAAAAAAAAAAAAAGAAAAAGAAGAATCAAAGTAAAAATAAAAAGAAAATAACAATAAAAAAAAATGAATAAATAAAAAATACATAAATAAGATAAAATAAGAAATAAGAGCGTAATAAGCTGGTACAAGACTGACCCGAGTCGCTGGTTTAACATGACTCACCTTTCTCCCATGTTTTTTTATTTGTATGAGTAACGTTCTTCGCTTCTGCGGTAGGCTCTTATTTCTTATTATATCATATTTATGTATTTTTTATTTATTCATTTATTTTATTGTTATTTTCTTTTTATTTTTACTTTGATTCTTTTTTTTTTTTTTTTTTTTTTTTTTTATTAGTAATTTTCTATTTTTACTTCACCTAAAGCACTTCCGTTTTGTAATTTTTTGTCTTCTTGTTACTTTTTGTTTTATTTCCACCTTTTAAGAGTTTTGCCTTTTGTTAATTTTATTTTATTGATGGTGTGTTGACTGTTTTTCGTGTTTTTTGTCTCGGTTTTCCTTTTTAACCTTTTGATTAGTTTTTTATTACTGTTTGTTCAGGCACTGATGATGACCCTATAGTGGTTGAAAGCTGCTTTGAAAATAAACTTATTTCACGTGGAGTGACTTTTTCTTTCTTCATTTAATGATGACCTCCACAAACGCTTCATATCCTAATTCTTCTTTGAGTAGGTTATCAAATAAATGCTACTGATAAGGATTTGTTTACAAGCGTCAGTGGGGACAGAAAGACAAGGAATAGACCAACAAGACAAGGACCAGTGACCATGTGATCACTTTAGTTCAGATTGAGCTCGCTAGATAATGTTAGTATATGGGGGGAGCATAATGAACCACTTTTTAAATAGCATTGCTCCCTCTACCCCTTCCTTGCTCTGAGGTCATAGGCAATCATTCAAGTGTGTTACCAGGTAGATTTATTGAGCACTCTCCTACATGTTGAGAATCCTTGGCAGGTGAAGTATCTTCGGTTTTAATTGACATTTTAACATAACTTTTCTCCAACAGTAAAATTAAAATTATTGTTTTTTTTGTTTTTTTAAGATTATAATAGATTTGAAAACATATTAAAGAATTAACCCGAGTACATAAAAAATAACAAGTTTATGAAAGTTTCCCTTTCCTAAAGTTCTCGCTCGACAATACTCCAAACTTTACCATCAGAAAAACAGATAATACTGATTCCAAGTTACCTGGACTTTTGTCTACTTCAGCGGTATCTCTGACAGGCGAAGCAGCTTCAGTTTTATCAAACCACTCCTTGCTATCCAGGGGTAAACCTACAATTCAAGAAGACAATTTATACTTATTAATTGAAGGCAGGGCCGTACCTAGGTGCTCCTGTGTACATGGCAAACCCGTAAAAGTGCGCCCCACCGGGGGGTCTGGGGGGTATGGAATACCCCCCAGGGGAGAGGGGGGTCCGTGGCCCCCCCCCCCCCCCCCGGAAATTTTTTGGAATTTTAACGTCAGTAAAACAAATTTTTAAGCAATTCTGGCTCTAAAAGTTAAAGTAATTTTTTAGTTTTCGCTACTAGAAAGTACTATTTAACACGTAAAAAAAGTACCATTTAAGTATTATTTAAAAAAAGAAAATACTATTTAACACCTTGCTACACTATAATAACTCCTTTTTCGGTTCAAGGTTAAATGGTTGATATAAAAAGTTTATTTAGATAAAACATCAACTGTCATTTCACTTTTCACCACAGCAAATATGAAATTATAATTTAATTAAGTACAATACTGAACGGAAAAATATTTACAATATTACAAAAAGTAAGTTGATACTTACAATATTGACATCTTTACTTTATTTCTTAAGTAAAAAATACTTTTTACACAATGAGTACTTTAAAAATATAATAAGTAGAATTACATTTTTTTTAGGGCATTTATATAATTATATTGTATTGTTATTCATAAATGTTGTTACTAAATACATACAAATGTAATTACAATTTTCAAAAAAGAATATTCCATACCTTTTTAATCATTTTATTAAAAAAAAAATTCAACACTTGTTGGTTGTGAACCCTTTATTTGATTATTTTTTATATGTAAAAACTATTAAACGTTTTTTTCTTTCGTATTTTCGGTATCATAAGTGTTCTTACTGTTTAAATAATTTAAGATGGTGTTAATAAATTGAGTAATTTTCGATATGGGTGAGTGCATTGAGTTTATTAATTACATGTTTTTTCACACTTTACTTGTTTTAACTAGTATTAAGAAATAAGGGTGCCGCGAGAAACAATTAACCAAGTTGGGGTGTACTCACACAACCGAAATGATACCTAAGTATAAAGTTTTCATTTTGACCAATCTTACCAATCAAAAAATGTTTTTCCTCTTCTCCATTTTGCGCCCTTCTCAAACCTTCGCCCTTGGCAAGGGCCACCTTCGCCACAGCCTCGGTACGGCCCTGATTGAAGGGCTTAGTAAACTGGAGGATGATCTCCCACTAATAACTACTTACAAACACTGTTGAAACTTTAAAACAAGTGGGTGCTAAGAGTACCCTATCTCACTACTGTAAGAGTACCCTATCTCACTACTGTAAGAGTACCCTATCTCACTACTGTAAGCGTACCCTATCTCACTACTGTAAGAGTACCCTATCTCACTACTGTAAGAGTACCCTAACTCACTACTATAAGAGTACCCTAATTCACTACTGTAAGAGTACTGTTTGCTGAAGGATTCTCAAGAGGTAAACTTGGTAGATTACTAGCTGATTTGGAGTTATTTTTCATTATTTTCTTGTACACTACATTATCAAGTACTAAATAAAACTATATTGCACTTGCATTAACTTTTTAATATGGTTCTATCAAAACGCGGTATAAGCGCCGGCTTATTTATTATCATTGATGAGTTAGTAAAACATGGCAATAGTAAAAGAAGACGAAGAGTCGGGATATTGAAAAAAAAATTTCTCCTCGATCATCCCTGATTTTAGATTATTATTTCTACAAAAATAAAACGCCAAAACATATAAAAATTTTATACAAATAGAAATCTGTTCTTTTGATGGAAAAAAGATAAATATCAATTTAATATTTCGTCTTATGAGGGCCCATAGGAGGCTCGGGCCCATAGGCCTATACCTTAAGTAATAAGCTTGGAAGCAATATAATTATTTTAAAAAATAGTATGAAGCATTTTAGACTTTTATGTCATATATATATTTATCTATTTATCCGGTTATTTTTAATCTTGGATTTACATAAACTCATCTCTAGTTTCAATTACTATTTATTAATTAGTATGTATTATTAGTTATTATATAGTTATTTGATGCTAGTCACAAATAATATGAAAGAAAAAAAATATCTTTCTTGGCTTTCCATGTCCAAACATAGGCTGTTTGCGAATGCTCAAGGAGTTTGTTCAAAAAGGGTCCACACCAAACACGCACAAACAACGTCCATACTTTGATGTACTCTACACGGAGCACCCACCAACACAAACAAGCATTCGTTTCTGAGCGCGGTGCTGTCCACATCGGCCGCACATCCCTGTTTGCAAACACGATGCGCGCGGAATGTGATTTTCCACGAGTTTAGATTTGTCTTAATTGTTCTGCTATTTCCAGACTATACTCCCAACTTTACTATCGGAAACATAGATAATAGCTATTCCAAGTTACCTGGATTATTGTCTTGATCTGTAGTATCCCCGACAAGTGAAGCAGATTCAGTTTTTACGAACCACTTCTTACTATCTATATCAACTTTATGTGTTTCTTTGGGAAAATCTACAACATAATTAAAGAATTTAATTTATAATTATAAATAAGAAGGTTTTACCAGAACATCAGTAATAGATAAACAGGTCAAGTGTGTGCTAGTCAGCACACAGCGAGGGTCCGTAGGCCACACTATATAGAGTTTAACTGTAAAGTTTATAAACAGTGTTTTTTAAAAATGCTAAAAAGCTTACTTTGAACCATTCTAAGGGTCTGATATTCTCAAAACACACTCTGATAAAGTATTTTTTGCCACTGAACCGGACTACAACCATATAAATGCATCGAAAAGACCATAATTATAAAAAAACGTATTTTGTCAATAAAAGCGTTAGGGAATTAACTATAGTGTGTTACCTGATGGACTTATTAAAAACTCCTCAACATGTTGAGAATCCCTGGCAGGTGAAGTATCTTCTGGTTTAATGAATTTTTCCAGTCCCGGCTCACATTTTAACTGCAACCCTGAAGAAACAATGCAAAGCCTAATTATTCTACGCACTATTAATAATAACAGCAAGAGAGTTAATTGTAGCGTTGACATTTTAACACAACTTTTCTCCAACGGTAAATTTGAAACTGTCTTTTTTTATAAGGCCCAAGTAGTATATTTTGCATTATATATTTCCAAACATGAAATATTTTTCTTTCCTAAAAAAAAGTTCTTACAGACTGTACTCCCCAAATTTACCATTGGAAACACAGATAATACTGATTCCGAGTTACCTGGACTTTTGTCTGCATCTGTGGTATCCCTCACAGGTGAAGTAGCTTCAGTTTTTACAAATGGCTCCTGGCTATCCTGGGGCAAACCTACAGTATAATCCAACAAGAACATTAATATTTATGAATATAAGAAATATAAGAAAGGTTTACTATCGATGTTTGAGCGGGAGTCCACTGGCCAGGTTTCAGCTAAACGCGTAATCAGCAAAGCAAAATAGTGCTTATGCTAAGATTTTAGAAGCACAAGGGGGGGGGGGGGGGGAGATTGATTAGAGTTTATTTTGGGGGAGGGAGTTTGTTCCAACCACACTTCAAACTAGTTTGAAACTGTCTGACGCATGCGCATTAGAACCAGGCCGTTCCAACGAAGCCAAACTCTTGTCAGTTGTTCCAAGTAGGCTCTGAATGAATCAAGGATTGGTTTTGGACCAGTCAGAGTTCGGTGGCAGGGACTAGTAGTTTGGGGTTTGGGTAAACAGTAAACAGAAACGTAACCTTCCGCTTCATTGTTTTGGTTTTGTTCGCCTATTTATTCTCCTTTCTCTTAATATGCCTTAGCACTTTACGATTCAACTCTTCTTACTTACTAAAATGTTTTTGTACGACAACGATGATGAATTTCTGTGCTTACAATTACATTTTCTAGATATTTGCGAAAAAAAAAAAAAAAATTCAAATAACTATGCCAAATATCAAAACAATCCAATTTATTTCCGCAATTTTTCTTTCATTAACTGGACAAAGATTAATATTTGTTCTTTAAAACAAAAGAGCATTTAGGATTTAGGATTATATCAATAAAATACATGTGTGCCGAGACTGCTAAAACTGACTCACCACAGTAAGCCCGAAAATTGTGAATTGCGTAAATAAATCGTGAATTCATGTATCAAATAAACATTTCTAAAAATGTGAGCATGTGTTTTGGTTATATCCTCTATGAGTATGTAGGCTTAACTTCCAACTTTCGAGCTTACTGTAGATTAGCATTATAAAATGAAATCTTTGAGGTGTGCCCCCCCCCCTTGTTGTACGAGCCCCTAGGCGGCCACCTAGGCCTAAATCAGGCCCTGATTTAAGCGACTGGTACTTATTTTCAACACATCAACTAGTGACTCATCCATATCTTTAATAGTTAATAAGTTCAGGTATTTTTGATTAAATGATTAAATGAATTAAATTAAACAGAAATCACAACCCTGTGATATTGTTTTCGTCAATTATTAAATACAAAGACTAAAATTAATTTAATTTAAGTTCAAAATATTCGTTTATGTTGTAAAATACATTTTCTGTTAATAATATTTTAATTTCTTTTTGAAACTTATTTAACGGCAAGGTTTTAGTTTCAGTTTTAAGTTTATTATACAGCTTAATGCCTAAGACTTTATTCCCAACAACAGACATGTTTAATCTATGCTTCGGTACATATAACCTATTCTTATTTTTAGTTTCATACTTATGCCCACTTACATTGTACAGATGAATATTTGTTTTTACATAAATTAACACTACATATATATATAAATTTACAATTGACATTATTTGTAATTTTTTAAATATATCTTTACAGTGGTCTCTCTGACCTGCTCCTGTTATAATTCTTAATATTTTTTTCTGTTGAATCAATAAATTTTCTACATTAACATGACCCCAAATGATTAGGCCGTATCTTATTCTGCTCTCTACCATTGCACGATATACCATTATTAAAGCCTCAATTGGTAAATACTTTTTTAACTTTCTAAAAGCAAAAATATGAGAGGATAACTTTTTTTCAACGGATTCAACATGTTTTTTCCATGACATTTTTGAGTCTATATTAATTCCTAGTAAATTTATACTTTCGTTGGTACTCTTATAGAAAAGGGCCCCCCTTTTGTTTTTTAGACAGAAGAGTTTATATCCCTTAGTCTAACTACCTATTGAGACAAAAGGATATTCAGTCCAATATGCTTTGGGACAAAGGAATATCACACTTTTGCATAAAAAAAAGTGTGTATTTGGTTGTCAGAAGGTATATTAAATTAAAAAAAAGTGGGGGGCCCTTTTCTATAAAAGTGCCCTTTCGTTTTCTTGTAGTTTTTTCAAACTCATCATTAATTGCTGTGTTTTTTCTTGATTCAACGTGAAATTGTTTGCTTCCATCCATTCTTCAATCTTCATTACGCTTGCTCTTGCTGTATCATATAGTACTTGACTATTGAGACCTTTTGTCGGATATAAATAAAAGAACAACACACAGTAATGTTTAATAAGAACGTAAAAATCTCTTTAATTGATTTACAACCACTTCCAGAACACTTTACAAAATAATTATATCAAAACGCCAAACATTAACACAATTACAGTAAAGAATGATTTTTATACTTCACTCACGTGATTCTCTCATACAACAAAAAAAATCTTATATTATAATAAACAACCTGCTGGAACATAGCGTTTCCAAAATTAATCACTCTAAATTGGGAGGGAAATTAAAATAATAACATTCCACATAAACTCAAGGCGGGAAATTCAAATCAAATTAACTTATACAAAATTATAAAAAATGTAACATCTTAATAATGTTACACTATCTCTGTGAATATGTACTAGATTTTCATCGTCTGCATAAGCTATTTCATCTTGCTCAACATCATCACATTTTCGTTCAGCTTCTTTTTTTAGATACAAGTTGAGATCATTACTGTCTATTGCATAAAGTATTGCGCCTATATTTGATCCTTGTACTGAACTTCCTTCAACATCTTTGATCGCATAGGAATGCAAAATCACAGAGACCACAGCTAAGGGTAGAGGTAGAAGTAAAGGATCAACTCAAGAAGTTGGTCTGATAACAGTGCTAAAACCAAACTAACCATATCAAACAGTTTGGTTCGAGTTCAGGAGCGTTCCAACAAAACCAAATCACCAATCAATTCCCAACTGATGCAATGACTGCACATGTGCATTACGTCGATCTCCGACTAATTCCAAACTGGTGGTTGGAACAAACCTAATAAAATCCAAGTCAATTCAAAACAAGTGGTTTCTAACAGTACTCTATCTTAGGTCTACTGTAGATGTAAGATAGAGTACTCAATCTTAGGTCTACTGTAGGTGTAGGTTTGCTAAAGGATTCTCAAGCGGTTAATTCTATAGATAAACAGCTGATTTGCGGGATGTGTATATTACGGAATGTGATAATTCCATATAGTTTAGGTTTGTCTTTGTTGCTATTTCCCACACCTATAATTCTCCCGTTAGAAATAAACTTCTGTCCTAAGAATCTTCAACAAGTTTTGGAGCAAAACTAAATTGCCTTAAAGAAAGGATTCTGGACTGAGTTAGCAAAGGGGTTAGATATGTGGGCAAGGGGACACCCAAATGTACATTTTACATTTTTAACAATCTCTCAAATGCATAGATCATACAATGTACAGTTTAGTTAAACAAAGGGATATAATCTCTCAAATGATACAAAAAGCTGCCTCCTACCCCTGCCTAGTGATTCTCGAACATAGCATCAACTTTAGATCACCCACATATATAACAAATAAGTATAACTAGAAAGTATTAAACTAAAATCTGTAAGTGAGGCCCCACCCACTTTTCTAACCCCCTTACCACAACTTAGCGTTAACTTAAAATTTACCCGCTCTATGCATAACTCTAGAAATGACAAGTTTGATTAGAGATTACAGTTACCTGGAGCAACAGGTGAAGTGACGGAGCTGTATATAAGGGCTGCTGTCTCGTCGAATATCTTGACATCCCCGTCCATTAATATCTCCATGACTCACACAGTATCAACTAACTAGTAATTACTATACTATAGTCCACTGTAACTGTCTTTAGCTGAATATAACACACACAAACTGCTTAGCAACCACTACAGAAGAAGGATGCGAATGGGAATAGACATGAAATATATAACTACCTTCTCTTTGTTTGTGTTTGTTTTCAAGATTAATGTTAGTAAGTAAAGTTTTTGATCAGGCCTTCAACTCCGACGGTGTTTATTGGCCTGGCCAGGAGGTTAGTTAATTGTTATAACTGATAATGTTATTAGTTGTCCTAAAAATAATTTATCTAAAACAGTTTCGAAGATAAAGTTGCACAAATTTTGAACACTTTCTGGATTGTCACTTAATATATCACTGAGAATTGGAGCAAGCTAGCAAGCATGTGCTTTTTCAAGATTAAAGATTTTAGATTTGTTTAAAGTTAACAGTTAACCATATTGAAACCTCTTATCATAGATCTCTTATTTCATGTAAACGTTCTTTTATCCAATGAAATATATCAGTGTTCTTCGGTTTATAAAGTATTTTGCACTCTTGTCTTGTAAAACTATTTCACGAACATAAAATGAATGCACTATTAAATTAAACTAGTAGTTTTAAAATTAGAATTGATTCTAATTTTATTAAGATAAGAATCAATTCGTCAAAAGCGTGGGAATATCGAAGGGAGAACTCGAGATTTTTGATTTAGGGTTGGAACATCAATGTCGATGTATCGGACCAAAAACCATCGATGTTTAACAACGATGTTGACCTTTCGATGTATCGGGCGACATCGATTTTTATTCTTTGAGAGACATCGAAAACATTCGAATTGGAAATCGTAGCGTAGATCTTTTTTTTCCCCCCACCGCAGGGAGGATTTGAAAGCAATTGATTTTTTTTTTTTTGCCGACATCTTTGGGGAAGAATCAACCTTTTTTTCTTTTTCTCTCGTCAAGTTGGGTTGGGAGGTCGATGTATCGAAAACATCGATGTTTTCTTTCGAAGTTTTGACTAACATCGATGTTTGTCTGTTCAATGTCGATGTATCGAAACGTCGATGTTTAACTATCGATATCACAACACAACACTTATCACCAAAACATTGAAAACATGGAAGCACCATATCGATAGGAGACGGTGCTGAGCGGAATATCCAGGGGAACTGTGACGTCATTCCCGAAGCAAGAGGTGAGTTATCCTAGCGGACAAATGTGGTACTTAAATCTGTCATTTAACTCCTTAACTGCTACGGACCAACTAAATTTTTATAATACATAATTCTAATCATATTTAAATAGAACTTAAAAAATTCTAACACTCTATAAAAAGTAAATAAACATAAAGAATAAGGAAGATTCTAAACTCTGAAGTTACTTTGGTTAACGTAACGCTACTAGTTTAAAATGCTAATTCTAATTTGGGATGATACCCCCCAAAAACTCTGAAAATCGAGAAAAAAATTATTTCTCGAAAACCGTTCCGACGATTTTGATAAAAAAAAAATTTAAAATATAGTCCAATTAAATACGAATCTATCGATATAAGCCGTTTTTTCGGGAAAATCTAGTTCCTGAGAAAATGGCTTAAAACGCGGACGGAGGGAGCCCGGGTTCGATTCCCCGCCCGGGAGAAGTTATTTTTATGGTAAATTTTGATGAAATGTTCGGTAATAATTAAATTTACTTACGAAAACTAACAAATGGGAAACACTGAGCTTTTTAAATATGAACTCGTATATGAGAAAGTTTGTCTGAGTTGTCTCGGACCAATTTTTTTTTTTTTTTTTTACTTCCTACCAGAGAAAGTTATGCAATAAAATATTCATTCATATTAAGAAGATAGTTTAATTTATAGTTTATAATTAAATCACATAGGAAGGCAAGGCAGTTAACATTTTTAAATTAAACGAAAATCGAAGTATCAGTCTAAAATAAGAAGATTGAAATAGAGATTAAGAATATTTTTCCACCTGAGTCACTTTAAATCGCGAATCATCATGATGAACTCACCTTGTGGCAGTTTAAGGAACTAAATGACAGATGTCAAATGTAAGTACCACATTTGTCCGCTAGGATCGCTCACCTCTTGCCTCGGGAATGACGTCACAGTTCCCTTGGATATTCCGCTCAGCACCGTCTCCTATATCGATGGGAATGAGAATATCTTTTGAGTAAATACAACAGTGTTGACACTTAAAAAAAAAATATGTGTGAGGCTCTCACGCATTAGAAGTGAAACTTAAGTTCTAGAATGCATTGGTCTCTTTCATTTTTTGACGAATTTATTATTTCAGGATTAAGAAATGGTTATGGGAAATTTAATTGAAAAACAAATATTGCGCTGAGGCAACCACATTTATTCCAATAAAAATAATTGATTGTTTTGATTTGCTGGTCTTTAAATAGATATAATACAATTAATCTGTAAAAATGTTACACTTGTACGAGTCTCGAATCGCAAACTTCGTTACACGATTTCACTATATGAAAAAATTCACTCTACCGCCGCCAAAGAAGTTTCACTTCAAAAAGAAGATCCTAAACATCTCTGCTCAGTTCTGTCGCAGTGGACATTTAAATGTTAAGAAACAAACAAACTTTCTTTTCTTTAAGTCCCGATTAAGAGCATCCCAACAAAAACACTTATGTAAATAAACAGGTCAAGTGTGTGCTAGTGAGCATACAGCGAGGGTCCGTAGGCCACACTGTATAGTTTAAGTAGTACCCTATTGATGGTGTTTTTTAAAATGCTAAAAAGCGTACTTTGAACTATCCTATGGGTCTGATATTCTCAAAACACATAAACAAACTTCTGATAAAGTATTTTTTTGCCACAGAACCGGAATACAACCATATAAATACATCGAAAAGACCAAAGTATTAGAAAACGTATTTTGTCAATAAAAAATAAAATAATATTTTTTTCGAAATTTCCAAAAAGTGGTATCTTTTTATACCACTTTTATGTGGGGGGGGGGGGGGGCACAATTCACACCCGCTTCAAACTCACCTACGCTTGCCCTATCAAAGTTATAACCAAAGAATTATATATTTTTGTAATCAGCTCGACGTATCCTTTCTTATGATACCCCTCACGGTGAAAAAAAAAAAATTAAAAAAATTGTAACCCTTCATTTTCTTTACTCTAATTTTTTTGAAAAATATTTTTTAAAAGTCGCTATATTTTTAAAATATGTGGGTAGGTACAAGACACATACATGCCAAATTTCAAAGTGATCAGACGAAAGGTGTAGCTGTGAGAGCAGGCGACCGGACGGACGGACAGACACACGCAGGAAAATATAAGGGTCCTTGGTTTTGCCTACGGACTCTAAAAAGAAAAGTGGAGTAACTGGCTAACTGCAGCTTCATGCAAACATGCATGCATATTATACGTCGTGGAAGTGTGACGTCATTTACGTAAAAAAAATATTGTGTTGTTAGGTTAGCTAAACTGCGCTGGCTCATAACAAACGATATACAAATGGGGTTTATCAGTGCTATTTTATTTAATTATTTTTTAATCAATTTTTTTAATTTAAGAATGAAAAATGTCTCAATGCTTTGAATTTGGGTGCAACCATAGGGCCTTAGAAGATAAATGTCACTTTTACCGCTTTCCCAAGAATAAAAATCAATTTTCTTTGTGGCCTAATATCTGTAGGTAAGTTTTCTTTTATGACTTATTTGAAAGAATTCTTTGTTCTATCATCTATTAATGTATAAATTGAAAGTAAGTAAAGTAAGTATATTTTAACTTTATACCAATAAGAAATACAACATTTAAATGAGTATATATATATATATATATATATATATATATATATATATATATATATATATATATATTATATATATTTGTAACCCACTCTTCAGGAGCTTTCATTTGATACCCCTCTCAAAATTTAAAAAAAAATGTTTTGCCACTACTCATATGCCCACTAAAATTGCAGTTTATAAAAAGTAAATTTTTTCCGGGAAATGTTCATCACCCCATAATAAGATATGAGCAAGAATTATATCAAAATTGTAGGACTAGCCGTTATAGGGTGGTTTGGGGGGGGGGGGGAGACATTTTTGGGAGGGGTAAGAGGGTGTATATATCGACTTATAAATCCAATGAAAAAAATCAATTATTAAAAATGTTTATTTACATTTGTAAACCACTCATCAGTAAACACAGAATTGTTTTTTATTCGTTTAATAATAATAAACTTGTCAGTTAATTTTACAAAACAAATGAAATAAAATGAAATACAGGCCATAACAATACTACATATCAATGTAGCAACAATGTACAAATCAATGTAGCTCCTATATATCAATGTTACCATACTAGGCACTTCTTTAGATTGTTACTCCCCATATAAAAAATAAGAGGGGAGTAACAATCTAAAGAAGGTGTATGGAATGATCTTCTTTAGACTGTTACCCTTTACAAATACAGAAGTGTGATATTCCTTTGTCCTAAAGTACATTGCACTAAACATGTCTTTGTCCTAATAAAGTGCTAGATAATAGTTGTTTACTCAAAGTCATTTATATTATAAAAAAGAACAGGGGAGTAAAAATCTAAAAAATTACCCAATACTATTAAATATATATATATATATACTAAAAAAGAAAATACAAAAATTAGACAATAAAAAACAATATTTATAAATAATTTTACAATTAAAAAAAAAAAAAAAAAATTAAACAAATCTATATGATTCATACAATAATTAAATTATAAATAATTTTTCCATAATATCCATTTAAATTTATTTATACATCAATTTGTTGTTTGAAGTATTGTTTAGAGTAATTTATTAATTTGTTACTTATTTATTTCAAAAAACGTTAAATTTGGTGCCCTCATTCTAAAGTTGGAGCAATATGGTGTATAACTAAAATATACATATTATACTGTTAAAAGCAAGTGAGGTTAAATCTGAATATTATATCAGATGTTTAAAAGCACGATATCAGCTGATTAAAACATCGCACTGTCCTAAAAGAATTACATTAGTGAGAAGTAGTGCAAACCATAATATAAACATAAACATTTACTTTAACTGAATTGAACAAATCAAAATAATCCTACAAAATACAAAAGTTATTTCTAATTTAAATTATTATTTTCGAATAAAATATTTTAATAATACTAAGTCATAGTAACTATTTGACAATATAAAAACAAATTATAGCCATTATTAAAACTACAGTTAATAATATTGATTTTATGTACATTCAAAATGAAGATAAACTGGTGAAGATAGTTAATAGTATTGATATAGATTATATAGTAGGTATAAATTCATAATGAAGATAAACTGGTGAAGATAGTTAATAGTATTGATATAGATTATATAGTAGGTATAAATTCATAATGAAGATAAACTGGTGAAGATAGTTAATAGTATTGATATAGATTATATAGTAGGTATAAATTCATAATGAAGATAAACTGGTGAAGATAGTTAATAGTATTGATATAGATTATATAGTAGGTATAAATTCATAATTAAGATAAACTGGTGAAGATAGTTAATAGTATTGATATAGATTATATAGTAGGTATAAATTCATAATGAAGATAAACTGGTGAAGATAGTTAATAGTATTGATATAGATTATATAGTAGGTATAAATTCATAATTAAGATAAACTGGTGAAGATAGTTAATAGTATTGATATAGATTATATAGTAGGTATAAATTCATAATGAAGATAAACTGGTGAAGATAGTTAATAGTATTGATATAGATTATATAGTAGGTATAAATTCATAATGAAGATAAACTGGTGAAGATAGTTAATAGTATTGATATAGATTATATAGTAGGTATAAATTCATAATGAAGATAAACTGGTGAAGATAGTTAATAGTATTGATATAGATTATATAGTAGGTATAAATTCATAATGAAGATAAACTGGTGAAGATAGTTAATAGTATTGATATAGATTATATAGTAGGTATAAATTCATAATGAAGATAAACTGGTGAAGATAGTTAATAGTATTGATATAGATTATATAGTAGGTATAAATTCATAATTAAGATAAACTGGTGAAGATAGTTAATAGTATTGATATAGATTATATAGTAGGTATAAATTCATAATTAAGATAAACTGGTGAAGATAGTTAATAGTATTGATATAGATTATATAGTAGGTATAAATTCATAATTAAGATAAACTGGTGAAGATAGTTAATAGTATTGATATAGATTATATAGTAGGTATAAATTCATAATTAAGATAAACTGGTGAAGATAGTTAATAGTATTGATATAGATTATATAGTAGGTATAAATTCATAATTAAGATAAACTGGTGAAGATAGTTAATAGTATTGATATAGATTATATAGTAGGTATAAATTCATAATTAAGATAAACTGGTGAAGATAGTTAATAGTATTGATATAGATTATAATATGTACAAAAGTAACTTGTTGAGTCATTTATTTCTAAACACAATCTGATTCATGTATAAAATGTAACCGTTAAGAAGGTTTCAATCAGGTAAGTAATAACAATAAGAAATGTCCCTAAATAATATAAATAAATATGTATCAATCCTCCCCTTTAAATTGATTTGCCCTTAGTTGATTTATGTGCCGGCGCCAGACCTGTCCGTCATCCATCTTGACCTGATAATGTAGATATCCATCTCTGCTGATCACTCTGCCGAATCTCCACTTCTCTCCTCTCGTACTGTAACTCCTAGCTTGGACTCTGTCTCCTATTTTAAGTATTCGCTTTGGTCTTGTTCTGGCTTCCTGAGATCTCTCTGGTGCGGCCTTTCCAAACATGACGTCCAACTTACTGCGTACCTTTCTGCCGAACATTAATTCATATGCCGATGACCCTGTTGCGTTTGGTGTTCGCCTAAGTTGTACAAGTAGCAGAGTCAGTTTGTCACCAACCTTTCCACATTCTTCCTCCATCGCCTTAAGACCTTTTTTTATGGTTTGTACGAAACGTTCGGCTTGGCCATTAGTTGCAGGGTGGAAAGGTGCTGTGGTTTTGTGAAGAATGCCGTTTTCTTTTAAAAAAGTTTCAAATGTATGGGATACGAACTGAGGACCGTTGTCCGACACTATACAGTAGGGTAATCCAAAGATGGCAAATATATTTTTTAATTGTCTTATACACCAGTCAGATGTAGTCAGCTTTGTTGGAATAGCCTCAACCCACTTAGTGAATGAATCTACTATTATGAAATAACTGTATCCATTCATCGGTCCCGCAAAGTCGATATGTAGTCTCTGCCACGGTGCTTCCGGCTGTTCCCAAATATGGTTTTTTTTTCTCCCTGTCCGGTTCATTTTGTTTCAAACAACATTGCTTACATGATCTTACCAACTCTTCTATGTCCCGGTCCATCCCTCTCCAGTAACAATAGCTGCGTCCTAACATCTTCATTTTTTTGCATTCCAATATGACCTGAGTGTAGTTCTTGTAAAACCTGTCTTTCTAAAATTTCCGGTATACAGATTCTCCTTCCTCTAAAGACACAGCCATCTTGTAACGTGTATTCATTATTATTTAATCCGAGATGTTCTAGTGATTCACCTGACATTAATTTAGCGTAGATTATCTTGAGATGAGGGTCTGTTACAGTGTCTTTGGCAATTTGATCCCTGTTTATGTTTAAAGTATTAAGTTGGCTTATTTGGAATTTAGCTGAATCGTCCATGAGTTGTGGACTTGGTGTCTCAAAAGGAAATCTGGATAGGTAATCTGCATTTCCATGTTGGCTTGACTTGTTATATTCGACTGTGTAATTAAATCCGGATAAAAAGAGGGCATAATTTAATAACCGTGATGCTGATAGTGCTGGTAGAGAACGATGTGGGTGAAATATAGAAATTAGGGGCTTATGATCAGTAACCATGATAAATTTCCTTCCGTAAAGGTAAGTGAAAAATTTTTTTAGACCCCAATAAATAGCAGTGGCCTCTTTGTCGATCTGACTGTAATGATATTCACTCTTAGTTAACGACCGCGAGGCGAAGGAAATTGGCTTTTCCGAGCCATCGGGATACCTGTGTGATATTACAGCTCCTAAGCCTACTGGTGACGCGTCTGTTGCTAAAATTAGCGGTAAATCCGGATCGAAGTGGGCTAAGATAGTTTCATTAGTAACAGCTTCTTTTATCTTTTGAAAACTATTTTCGCAATTTTCTGACCAATGAAATTTATTTTCTTTTTTTAGTAAATTGTTTAACGGTTTTAAAATAGTGGCAAGGTTGGGTATAAATTTATTATAATAGTTTGCAAGTCCAAGTAGTGATCTAAGCTCTTTAATATCCTTAGGTCGCTTCGCATTCGTTATGGCTTTAACTTTTTCCTTACTTTTATGTAGACCTGTTGAATCAATTATATGACCTAAATAATTGATACTTCTTTGGCAGAATTTACATTTGTCTCTGTTCAACCTGATGTTATTTTCTTTCATCTTTTTGAGTACTGTTCTTAGCCTGTCCAATAATTCCTCGACCGTTGTCCCTTGTATAATAATATCATCAAAGAAGCATTTGGTTCCCGATGTACCTTGTAATAATCTGTCCATAAAACTTTGCCACATTGCCGGGGCCACTTTGACTCCGAACATTAACCTATTTACTTTAAAAAGTCCTTTATGAGTGCTTATTGTCTGTAACCGGGCACTTTCTTCATCCATTGATAAATGTAAATAAGCGTTTGATATATCAAGTGTACAAAAATATTTACCTTTATTCATGGCGGCATATATTTCTTCTATCCTCGGAATCGGGTACTTGATATCTTGTATTACCTTGTTAAGGGTCACCTTGTAGTCCGCACACAGCCTAACAGAGCCATTTGGTTTCATTACCGGAACTACTGGGGTGCCCCACTCCGAGTTTTCTATTTTTGAGATAATTCCTAATGTAGATAGTCTTTCTATCTCGTCCTCAACTTTTTTCTTAATAGCGAATGGAACTTGCCGTGGTTTAATGTAAATAGGCTTTATGTTTTCTTTTAAATTAAAATGTCCTTTTTCTTGTGGAATCAAGCCGACCCCTGGCTTGAAAACCTCCTTGAATTCTTCTAATATACTGTCGAGTGATTGAGTTCTATTTTCATTAAGGGCCTTAATATCTGCCCAGTCAAGCTTTATTTCTCTTAACCATTCCCTGCCGAATATCGCATCTACTTCTTTATTTATTACGTATAATTTTCCAATAAACTTCGTTCCCTTGTAATTGCAGTGTACAAAGCTTACGCCCTTCGGTTTGAAAGTCTCCCCTGTGTATGTTCTCAATTCCACATTAGTTCGATAAAGCTTACTTGGAAAGCCTAAACGGTTAAATTCTTGGTATGAAATAGTGCTAAGAGCTGCACCAGTATCAAGCTCCATTTTTACAGTTTTCCCTTCAATTTCAACTTTAAGTACAAATTTATCACTTGAGTTTGACTGTACTATGTTGATCTCGTGGATATTATTTTCTAAATCACAGTCATTATCCTCATTCACTTGATAAGTATTTTTATTATGACCTTTAGTTAAACATACCTTTGGTAAATGTCCGATTTTCGTGCACTTGGCGCAAACATTTTTAATAAATGCGCATTTATCTGCACGATGCTGAGTGGAGCCACATCGATAACAACGTCCTCTTAACGATTCCCAGCCGGTTCCAGAAATAGATATATTTTCATTTGGTTTGTTGATTGCCCTTGTAGGTGTCCTTCTATTGATTGCATTAATATCTTGTTTTGTGTTCCAAGTATTCTGAATTGATGTATTTTCTGTTTTTGACATGTTTATAGTCTGGGCTAACTTTACTATTTCATTAAATTTCATTTGTTTTGTTTCTTGGAGAAGTTTAGTCCGTATTTCCGAGTCTGTTAGTCCACGAATAAATTGTAGGGTTAAAAAAATTTCTGAGACAGACTTACCACAATCACAAGAAAAACAACAGTGATTGGTTAACTGTTTTAAATTAGTAGCGAAATCTACGATGGATTCTCCGTGTTTCTGAACACGAGAGATAAAGGTGTGCTGAGCCATCCATATACTCGGTTTTGGGTCGACATAGTTATTTAGTATTTCGACTAAGTCATTGTACTCCATCTCGAGTGGTTTGTTTGGAGCGGCCAGTTCATATATTTTCTGATGTAATGTAGGACTCAGGGCGTGTAAAAAAATACGAGATTTTATTTTATCCAAGGAAATTCCCTTCAATTCCATGTATAAGTCTAGTCTTGTTATGAAATTTGAAAATGTTTCATTTTCATTATATGGTGTGAAATGAATATTTGCAGCAAGGGAAGGTTCTTTGTTTACATTGTGGTTATCATGAAAACCGCTGAGTCGTGTCTCATCTTCTGTTAAATTATTCCTAATTTCGGTTGCAATATTTTTGATTATAATATAAGATTCTTCTATTTCATCTCTGTACTTAATTTCTGTATCCAATTCCTTTTCATCTTTAGTTAGGGTATCAATTTCGTTTTGAATATTTAAATATTTTGTCCAGTTTTCCTCTAAAATTGATAACCTATTATCTACTTCAGTTAATATTAATAATTTATCAGATTTAAATAAATTTAATAATTTAGTAAAATGTGCTTTTAATACGCACCTTTGTTTCTTTAGTAGTTCTGTCATCCTCGTCGCCAATTAATATGTACAAAAGTAACTTGTTGAGTCATTTATTTCTAAACACAATCTGATTCATGTATAAAATGTAACCGTTAAGAAGGTTTCAATCAGGTAAGTAATAACAATAAGAAATGTCCCTAAATAATATAAATAAATATGTATCAGATTATATAGTAGGTATAAATTCATAATGAAGATAAACTGGTGAAGATAGTTAATAGTATTGATATAGATTATATATAGTAGGTATAAATTCATAATGAAGATAAACTGGTGAAGATAGTTAATAGTATTGATATAGATTATATAGTAGGTATAAATTCATAATGAAGATAAACTGGTGAAGATAGTTAATAGTATTGATATAGATTATATAGTAGGTATAAATTCATAATGAAGATAAACTGGTGAAGATAGTTAATAGTATTAATATAGATTATATAGTAGGTATAAATTCATAATGAAGATAAATTGGTGAAGATAGTTAAGAAATAAAACAAACACTGTTAACTAGTTCAATTTAGATTCAACAGAGTCTTCAATAACTATATTAGAGACTGCTACAATGGAATTAATTAGCTAAGTATGTGGTTTCCTCAACACTAAGAGTTCCGCAGCATATTTAACAAACAGCGCGGAGGGGGGAATGGCACGAAAAACACAAATTTAAAGGACACGCAGCGTAAAGATGGTTTGGTATAAAAATGAAAGCAAATATATATATGTACTGAGGGCGTACTCTTTCATATAACACTCTACATGATGCAATCCTGCTAAAAATAAATTGCATCACCTGAAACTTCCACCCCTAGTCTTTGAGGATACCCTGTGACTTCCTGTGATTGGGTTATTTCACTTTAGACTTTTAGTATTTAGTACTTTCACTGATCAGGTGTATTACTGGCTAACAGACAAACGGACATACAACAACAAGCACAGGAATGTATTAGGGTCCTTGTTTTTGGTGGCTATGGACACAATAAAGACAACACAAAAAAAAACTGTTTATAAATTTTCATGTCTGGTTTAAATATTTGTAAAACAGTATAATAAAGTCACATATTAATTAAGGTTCACATGCAGGATGAAAACCTCCAACCTCACACAGCCTACCCCTAATAATCCTGTACATGCTGGTTCTTCTACTAGAAGTATCAGTACAAAGTATCAGTATACTGACGATGACTGTCTAGTGGGAACCAGACTGTACCCTTATATTTGTATTACTTATGGTTTGTCAATATACTGATCAGTTGAACTAGTAACAGTATACTGACGATGACTGTCTAGTGGGAACCAGACTGTACCCTTATATTTGTATTACTTATGGTTTGTCAATATACTGATCAGTTGAACTAGTAACAGTATACTGACGATGACTGTCTAGTGGGAACAAGACTGTACCCTTATATTTGTATTACTTATGGTTTGTCAATATACTGATCAGTTGAAGTAGTAACAGTATCCTGACGATGACTGTCTAGTGGGAACCAGACTCTACCCTTATATTTGTATTACTTATGGTTTGTCAATATACTGATCAGTTGAACTAGTAACAGTATACTGACGATGACTGTCTAGTGGGAACCAGACTCTACCCTTATATTTGTATTACTTATGGTTTGTCAATATACTGATCAGTTGAACTAGTAACAGTATCCTGATGATGACTGACTAGTGGGAACCAGACTGTACCCTTATATTAGTATTACTTATGGTTTGTCAATATACTGATTAGTTGAACTAGTAACAGTATACTGACGATGACTGTCTAGTGGGAACCAGACTCTACCCTTATATTTGTATTACTTATGGTTTGTCAATATACTGAGCAGTCGAACTAGTAACAGTATACTGACGATGACTGTCTAGTGGGAACCAGACTGTACCCTTATATTTGTATTACTTATGGTTTGTCAATATACTGATCAGTTGAAGTAGTAACAGTATCCTGACGATGACTGTCTAGTGGGAACCAGGCTGTACCCTTATATTTGTATTACTTATGGTTTGTCAATATACTGATCAGTTGAACTAGTAACAGTTTAGAGGCAGCATAGCTTGCCTCAATATTTTATAGTTTATTATTTATTTTATTTGACATGACAATGTAAAAACTTTGCTTTTATTGAAAATATAATGAGTTCGTTCTTGGTGCGTTAACTTGATCTGGAAATACTTATGTAATTAGTTAATGGATTATAGTGTAGATAGGTATGTAGTCCTTTAACATCGGTATTTGTTTTGTTTCTTTACCAACTTTACCAGTTTAACTTCATTATGATTAAAAATCTTTTAGGTGAACCAAATACTTGAATCAAGTCATACAGTCACATACATGATTTATCCCTATCCTATATAAAACTGATTCACAAGTAATAGAAATAGAGCAAACAAGAATAAATAATTTAGTAGGTAGCCAACAGATTAATGATAAGATCTGATAGATCCACTTACAGATCTAAAAGTTAGTATGATATTATTTACCTGAGTAACTTAATAATTATAATAATCTTTTGGAATTTGACCAAAAATATCCTTTACACTTGTGTCAGCATTGAGACTTCTGAGAACATCGATGCACTCTTGATATTTATACATATTAGCATAATGTAACGCAGTGAGTCCTTCATTATCAGCACTATTGATATTACTACCAGACTGTACTAGTTCCCTGATTACTTCAATTTTATTATTTATTACTGCTAAATATAAAGCAGTCCTACCTTCCTTATCCCTTATATCAACCACAGCTTTTAAAATGATAAGAGCCTTAACAACTTCTAGACAACCTTCCTGAGCAGCGAGGTGTAATGCAGTAAATCCTTTAATATCAGCGCTATTGACATTACTTCCAGACTGTACTAGCTCCTTAACTATATCAATTTTATTTTCTATTGCTGCTAAATTCAAAGAAGTCCTACCTTCCTTATCCTTTGCATCAACCACAGCTTTTAAAATGATAAGAGCCTTAACAACTTCTAGACGACCTTCCTGAGCAGCGAGGTGTAATGCAGTAGATCCTTCATAATCAGCACAATTTACATTGCTACCAGACTTGACTAGTTCTCTAACTACTTCATGTTTACCATAACATGATGCTAAGTGTAATGCAGTCCTACCTTCCTTATCCTTTGCATCAACCACAGCTTTTAAAATGATAAGAGCCTTAACAACTTCCAGATGACCTTCCTGAGCAGCGAGGTGTAATGCAGTAGATCCTTTATAATAAGCACAATTTACATTGCTACCAGACTTGACTAGTTCTCTAACTACTTCATGTTTACCATAACATGATGCTAAGTGTAATGCAGTCCTACCTTCCTTATTCCATGAATCAACCTGAGAGTTTGAAACAAGCCGAGTCTGAACAAATTCTAGTAGACCTCCTTGAGCAGCGAGGTGCAATGTAGTAAATCTATTGTTATCAGTGCTATTGATATTGCTACCAGACTTGACTAGTTCTCTAACTACTTCATGTTTACCATAACATGATGCTAAGTGTAATGCAGTCCTACCTTCATTATTCCTTGCATCAACCACAGCTTTTAAATTGATAAGAGCCTTAACAACTTCCAGATGACCTTCCTGAGCAGCGAGGTGTAATGCAGTAGATCCTTCATAATCAGCACAATTTACATTGCTACTAGACTTGACTAGTTCTCTAACTACTTCATGTTTACCATAACATGATGCTAAGTGTAATGCAGTCCTACCACCTTCCTTATTCCATGAATCAACCCGAGAGTTTGAAACAAGCAGAGTCTGAACAAATTCTAGTAGACCTCCTTGAGCAGCGAGGTGCAATGTAGTAAATCTATTGTTATCAGTGCTATTGATATTGCTACCAGACTTGACTAGTTCCCTAGCTACTTCTAGTTTACCATAACATAATGCTAAATGTAATGCAGTCCTACCTTCATTATTCCTTGCATCAACCACAGCTTTTAAATTGATAAGAGCCTTAACAACTTCCAGATGACCTTCCTGAGCAGCGAGGTGTAATGCAGTAGATCCTTCATAATCAGCACAATTTACATTGCTACCAGACTTGACTAGTTCTCTAACTACTTCATGTTTACCATAACATGATGCTAAGTGTAATGCAGTCCTACCTTCATTATTCCATGAATCAATCTGAGAGTTTGAAACAAGCAGAGTCTGAACAAATTCTAGTAGACCTCCTTGAGCAGCGAGGTGCAATGTAGTAAATCTATTGTTATCAGTGCTATTGATATTGCTACCAGACATGACTAGTTCCCTAGCTACTTCTAGTTTACCACAGCATAATGCTAAATGTAATGCAGTCCTACCTTCATTATTCCTGAAATCAACCTGAGACTTTAACATGAGTAGAGACTGAACGACTTCTAGTAGACCTCCCTGAGCAGCAAGGTGTAACGGAGTATGCCCATTATTATCAGTACTATCAATATTACCACCAGGTCTTCCAATCTCCCTAACTACTGCAACTTTACCGCTACACAATAAATAATAATCATCACATTTCAAATCCACCTGAGCATTAGGTCTTGATGAAGACTGGACTACTTTAATTTGACATTCCTCAGCAGCAAAGTATAATGCAGATTTTTTATCATTATCATCACAATTAACATTGAGATCAGTCTTTACTATATTCATTTTACCGTTATATGATGCAAAATGTAAAGCAGTCATACCATTCTTATTTTTAACATCAGCCTGAGCATTTGACTTGAGTAAAAACTTGACAATCCCTACATGACCTTGGTGAGCAGCTAGATGTAACGCAGTGTTTCCATTGTTATCTGCACTATCTACACTACTACTGGAGTCTATAAGTAATCTTACTATTTCATGTTTACCATTTAATGATGCTATATGTAAAGCAGTCCAGCCAAGCTTATTCTTCATGTCAATCTGAGCATTAGACTTCAATAGAATCTGGATAACTTCCTGATGACCTTCCTGAGCAGCAAGGTGTAACGGAGTGAAGCCATTATTATCAACACTGTTTACGTCACTTCCAGACTCTATAAGTATTCTTACTGCTTCAAGTTTACCACTGAATGATGCGGAATGTAAAACTGTCCAACCAAGTTTACTTTTTATATCCACTTGAGCATTAAATTTAAAAAGAGTCTGGATAACGTCTAGATGACCTCTACGACTAGCAAGGTGTAACGGAGTAAGCCCGTTATAATCAGTACTATTCACATAACTCCCTGACTCTAATAGTACTCTAACTACTTCTTGCTTACCTTTATATGAGGCTAAATTTAGAGCAGTCATACCATCCTTATTATTTACGTCAACCTGTGCATTAGATCTTAGTAAAATTTTGACAATGTCTAGATGGCCTGCCTGAGCAGCAAGGTGTAATGCAGCATTTCCATTGTTATCACCAATATTCACATCACTACCATGCTCTACAAGTATTTTAACAACTTCAAGTCTACCTTTACCTGCTGCTAAATGTAATGCAGTCTTACCATCCTTATTCTTTACATCAATCTTAGCTTGATGTTGAAGAAGTTCCTTCACAATGTGAGATAATCCTCTTTCTGAAGCCAAGTGTAGCGGTGTAGTTTGCAGATCAGAATATTCTAAATTAACCTCAGCACCCAGTGATAACAGCAAGTTAAAAAGCTCTTCTTTGTTAGTTTCAATGGCAGATATAAGGGGAGTTTTACCCGAGGAGTCTCTACAGTTGATATCTGCTCCTAGTTTCAGGACTGCCTCGGTCATTTCTTTATGTTCAATAGAGCTGATTGAATGAAGCAATATGTTGTTGGGAAAGGTAGTAAAATCTACAGAATCTGTATATTGCAGCAGCTTCTGTGCAATGTTGACATAGTTAGCCATCAGTGCCATGTTTAAAGCTGTATACCCATCTACGTTCTTACAGGTTACGTCGGCACCTGCTTCCAACAGACTACAAAGAACCTTGTAGTTGCCACTAAGAGTTGCGCAGTGGAGTGGCGTCAGTCTTGTGTGGGAGAACACATGGATATTTGCAGCTTTGTCTATCAGTGTCACTGCGGCTGAAGACCCTGCTTTTCTGGCCGCATAGTGAAGTGGTGTGAAACCAATATCATCTTGTAGATCTATCTCAGCTCCATGCTCCAACAGCAAATTAACAATTCTATGGAATCCTCCTGCGGCAGCGTAATGCAGAGAAGATTTTCCACTACAGCAAATTTTATTAACTTGGGATCCCGCTCTAATCAGTGCTTGGCAGATGTCAAAATCCCCTCGAGCTGCTGCAATGTGTAACGGACTTTTCCCCTTGCTGTCTGTCTGCTCTATGTCTGCCCCTTGTTCTAATAGGTATGCTACCATGTTTTTATCAGCCCACCTTGCAGAGAGGATCAACGCATTTGTTTTCCTAGACAAGGCATTGACTCTTATCAGAGCAGAGACTATATCGGCATATTGGTATTCTAATGCCAGATCCAGTGCCGTTTTCCTATCATTGTCCATGAGGTTAACTCTGACTCCTGAATCTATCAAGAGAGAGGTTACTTCTAGATTACCAGAGACTACAGCTGTGTGAAGGGGAGTCCTATTATTATCGTCCCTGGCATCCAAGAACAGTTCCAGGTTGATCAGTTCCTGGATAATCAGAGTGTGGCCTAAAGATATGGCAACATGTAACGCAGTCTCTCCCTGGTTGTTGGTGACCTCTTCATATGGGCAAGGAGCAGTTCTGTTGCTAGCCTGTCTCAGCATGGTGTATTGTTAGATCTTCACAAGAACCTGTAATCAAAAGACATGTCATATTAGCAGGACAAGAACTAAATGAAGGAATGACAATATGATACTTTTATTATTTAGGGATTTTTCTTTTTCTTCATGTTGCTTTTTTGCATTATTTTGAAAATATTTGTTGACACTTGATGTACAAGCAGTAAAATTGGAGGGAAGTAAAAGAAAGTCGAGAGAGGCTTTTTCTTAGGTTCTAAATGTAAACTATTAAGGAAGTTTTTAAAATTTGTCATGAAATTACATTGGTCTCAAAAGTCCCAGGTATAGTAATCCGAGTTAAGCGCAGTGAGCCAACAATTTACTTCTTTTAAAATTTTGAGTGAGGTATCAAATAAAAACTACTAATGAGTTAATGACACACATGTTTACCCTAACGAGCTTAGTGAGTTCTTAATTTCAGAGACTTGGGATTTGAACAGTTTGTTTGTTTGTTTGTCTAACGATAACTGGAGTAAAAATTGATCAATTTCGACGAAATTTTGCACATATATGCATCTCAGCATTTATGAGAACTGAACAAAAAAATTCCACACTAAATATTTTCAAGATGGCGGCCAATATGGCGGACGAATAAAAAAAAAAAGTTTTAGTCAGCATAATGTGTTATACATCGTTTTAAAGGCTTCTAAGAGAAGGAAAAGAATATGTAACTAATCAAATTTACACTTAATATTTTCAAGATGGCGGACGATTAAACAAACAGTTTTTAGTCAGTAAGACATGTTATACAGCAATTTAAAGCTCTTGAAGTCTAGAAAAGGAATATCTAACTATTAAAATTTCACTCATAATATTTTCAAAATGGCGGCCAATATAAAGAAAACTAAAAAAAGGTTTATCTGCATGACATGTTATAAATCGTTTAAAGGAATTTTAAAGGCTAAAGATTATGTACAAATACTGTATAAAAAGGCGAGCACAGCGATCCTGCATTCATTTTTATTATATAATTATTATGTACAAATACTTTAGTCAGGGTGCCAAATGGCTATTTTTATGGTAACCTGGAATTAACGTATACATAAAATTTTTTTTCGTTTTTTTGTTCAATAATATGTATACTTTAAGAATCCGAGTGATGCCACCCTGTCACCCTTGAGCATTTTCAGAAAAATCAAAATGGCGGCAAATAAATACTGAAAAATTAAGGTTTTCTGATTAGATTCAATATGGGCGTGCGATACATCATTTCTTAGGTTTTTGATGTCAAGGAACATGAATCTGAGTGCCTAGAATGGGTTTGAATAAAAATTGTATGTTATTTTATAATGTTTTATTTATTTTAAAAAAGCAGGATTCCCATCCTTTATTCAGTATAGGAGGCTCTTACACGTCCACTAGTTTACCCTCTTCCAGTCGTCCAATCGAGCTGAAACTTGGCACATAGACTCTCTACCTCAAAAACATTTAACAAATTAATTAATTAATTAATTTTTCAATTTAATTAATTTAATTAAATTAATTAAATTTTTATTTTATTTCTATTACTTATTTTTTTCAATATTTAATTAATCCATTTATTTTTAAAAAGTTAGTTAATTAAATTGAAAAATTAATTAATTAATTAATTTTTTAAAATGTTTTTGTGGTATAGAGTCTATGTGCCAAGTTTCAGCTCGATTGGACTACTGGAAGAGGGTAAACTAGCCGGACGTGTAAGAGCGGGCCTCAAAAGGGTGTCCATGACCGTTATAGGATAGGTAGTAACCTCTTTTAAAAAAAAATGTTATATCTAAAACCATAGAAAAAAGTGTTTAAAAAAGCAAACAAGGCTTCAATACAAAATTCACACATATTCACTAAAAAAAAAAAAAAAAAAAAAAAAATCTGCCAATTGCTGTGGCACATAGCATTCTCGCGTCCTATTTCGTATATACTTAAATGATTTTATGCATTTACAACCCATAATTGTCAAAATTATTTCATTTTCCCCGTTTTTTATATCTGACAAAATTGTTTTGATTTTTTAGATGAATTAAAGTCTCATTTTAGCAAAATTTAAAGTGCGCAGACGGTTTAAATTAATCTGGGACTATCTGCGGTCTACTTTCGACAAACCACCCAAATATCATAAAAATCATATGAGTACTTTTGAAGATATAGGTGAAATTAATTGTATGTTTGTGCGTATGTGGAAGACAAGCAAATGAGGATGAAACTTTTATAGGATCAAAAAAAGCTTATTATGACCTAACATCCAAAATTCATTAAAATTGGATAAGTATAGTTTTTATGACTTGTTGGTTCGCAAAAATTGTGGACAGACCAACAGACAGACACGGAACAAGAAATGTTTCGTATGTCTTTTTTAATTAAATAAATTATTAATTAATTTTTAAATTTAATTAATTATCTTTTTAAAGATGAATTAATTAATTTAATTTAAAAAGTAATAAAAATAAAATTAATTAATTGGCATACAATCTTTGGAGGGCTAATTAACTCACGTCCAGTCGAGCCGAAACTTTGCACATAGACTCTGCACCAATAAAAAATAGTCTAAAAAATTAATTAATACATTAATTTTTAAATGTTATTAATTATCTATTTAATTTACGCTTACAAAATAAATGGATGGATATAAAGGATTTATAATAACTTTTTTTTACCTGTTTTACTTGTTTTATGGGCTAGTATTATTTGATAAGTTGTTAGGGTAATGTGATCCTAAGTATGCAGCTTCGAAAAACATGTGCTCGCTGCGTAGCAAAAGTAAACTGAAAAATTGTCGGGCTTCTTTCAGTTGTTGCCATATAACTCGTTTACTATGTTGTTCGATTTTAGTCGTATTTTTTAGAATATTTTTAAATTTGCAGCAGCATAAGCCCAACGGCAACTCTGAACGTTCAATAATTTCAGAGATATGACACTTCAAAAAGTAGTAATTTTTTCCTCAAAAAAATGAAAATTTTAGGTATTGGTCTCATTTCAGGACGAATATCGGCATTAAACCGCTCTCTTAAAAGAAAATTCATAAGAAATCAAGTTGTAGTAAATTTAATTAGGTTCCTTGACAGTACAAACGAAGGCTGTAGGCCCAATAGTTCTGGTGCAATATAAAAAAAATGAATATTAGATTTGTGTGGGCGTTCTATATGAAAGACGAATCTGGAGAGAAGGGTCTGTTTCTCCCTGTATGGAGGGGACGCATCAATTGTCACCCTAAACGGCCACCGGTTCCGCCTATTCGTTAAGTCAGCAGAAAACGCTTAAAAGGAAGCCAATCGAATTTGATGCAACTATATTTCTTCTTACTTTTCTCGTAGGTGAGCGGTTTTATGCCGATATTCGGCCCGAAACGAGAGCAATACCTAAATTTTCAATTTTTTGGAAAAAAACTGCCAATTTTTGAAGTGTTATATCTAAGAAACTATTAGAAGTTCAGAGTTGCGGTTGGACTTTATGCTGCTGCAAATAAAAATGTAATAACAACTAACATCGAACTATGTATGTTTGTGCGCATGTGGAAGAGAAATAAATGGGTACAGAAGTTTAAACATATATGGGATCAAAAATGGGCTAATTATGACCTACTATCCTAATTTCAATAATATCAGATGAGTAGTTTTTAAGATATGTTGGTTCGCAAAAATTGAGCGAAAGACCGATAGACAGACAAGGAACCAAAAATGTTCCCTGATGTCTAAACCAAATTTCTGTCTGGGAATTTTTGAAATCAGAGACATAAAAATTGTCGTTCTTCAGAACGATCACATTGTATTCAATTAATATAATAAAATACATGTAGAAAAGTAAAAACGGGTTGGATATTTTATTTTTGTTTTTCGGCAAAATTCTTTTTTAAATCTTAAACATTGAGGGGGACACGCCCCCCCCCCCCTTCCCGGCGACGACGCCTGTGAGGTCCATTAACCAAATATGGTACTATGATTGAGCTGATAGTCTCCAATGACCTAAAAAAGGTAATGATGACTATAAAAATCCTAATTTAATCGCAAAAGCATATAATTTTGTACATATTGGCCGCCATCTTGAATTTCTCAAATTGCTCAAGGGTGACAGAGTGGCATCAATCGGATTTTTTAAATACACCTTAAATACAACCAAAATCAACAAAAACATTTTATGTATACCTCATTTCCCACTTTTTTGATTGGCACCCTGACTACTTTTACAACAGGCGAGCGTAGTGGGTCTGCAATAATTTTATTAAATAAATATTGTGAACAAATGCTGTATAACCAGGCGAGCGCAGCGAGCCAGCAATAATTTTATTAAATAAAGATAATGTAAAAATGCCATGACAGTTCAGCCATGACAGTGGTAGTGTTCACATGTGCCTGTCATAGTTTTTAAATAAATGCTTTTATAAGTTTTATTAAAGTGAAAAATTTTGTATTAAAGTTAATTTTAGTTATAGTGCTACAAACTGAAAATGTTTTAAAAGTTTGGGATCAGATAAAAGAAAAGGAAATTAAAAGAAACAAAATAACATTGGAAACTCACATTCAACTTTAATCACCTGCACTAATTAAAGTAAGATTCATCAATAAAATAATAAATAAAAACCTTTTAATTCAAGCTAGTATCTTGCAAAACAATCAACACAACAAGTATATAGTTAACATAGGTACGTTAAATTAATTAAAATCGAATACTATTATAATTAGACACGTATACATTTCAAGGTCACAATATATAGCAGAGATAAAGATAGCAGGTCAAGGTCTACAATAAACGAATCCAAAACAAAGCCTTAAATCCCTGGACTCATCCCATACATTCATCCGCTGTTTTTAATTGTTTTCACTCCTTATTTATTAGGGAAATGGAAGATAAGAAAAAGATAAATACATACTTTTCTCAAAAGGAGAAAAACAAACAAATCTCTAAAAGATTTAAGCCAGATGAGATTGCAGGAGAAAGGGAAAGGAAGATGAAGCTATGGAAGAGATTAACATCGGTAGATTGATGAAAGCAATGGGGGAAGTAATAGATTCAAAGAACTTGGCAACAAAAGAAGATCTTCAAATTGTTATGGCAGAAGTAAGGACATTAACGGAGGAAAACAAAAAAGTGAAAAAGGAAATAGACTTCCTTAAAACTAAAGTCATAACACAAGAAAATACAATTGACAGTTTACAGAATGAAATTCGAAAAAAGAACTTAATAATAAAAGGCATAAATATAGAGAAAACTGATGACCTACGTGGAAAAGTAGACTCCTTTATTAAAACGAAACTTGATATAAAAGAAAATATAAATATAGAAAGTGTCAAAACAATTGGAAATCCTACGAAAACCAGAACTCTAGTCGTCACCCTTACAAAGGAGGAGGACAAAATGAAACTACAAAAAAGTGGTTGGAAGCTAGGAGAAACACAGGGAGAAGAGAGACTGTCCATTCAGGAGGACTTAACCTTTGCAGCCAGGAATAGGAGGTACTATCTAAATCAAATCAGGCAAGCGATAAAGAAAATAAATGCAGATATAAGAATGAAACTTACCAGAGACATCCTGTACGTAGAGAGCAATAAGTTTACTTGGCAAAAAGGAACCGGAATAAGGCACCAGGAGGAAAATGGAGTTAACAAGCTAAACCAAATTTGCCACTGTGACCTGACACCTATAGTAGGAAATCTGATAGCAAAAGAAATAGAATAGCAATTAACTAAATTAAATGGAATAAAAAACTATAAGAATAACCTAGATAATTCAGTAAGCATACACCACACAGGAAAAATAAATAGAAATGCTGTGTTAAAGGTAAGGGAGGGAAAAGAAGAATGGGATATAATAACTTATAACTGTCGCACCTTACGAAACGAGCAAACGCTAGTTCAACTTTTACATGAAATTGGAAAAATAGAATGGACTATAATTGGCCTAGCGGAAGTGCGACGACAAGGAGAAGGCTGCATTGAACTAGAAGAAAACATTACTTTCTACTATAGTGGTAACGACACATCAATAGGGGGCACCGGGTTTTTAATAAATAAAAATAATATAAAAAAAATAACTAGAATAATAGGCTACACAGATAGAATAGCCAGTATTGAAGTGATAGACAAAAACGGGCTAAACCTAAGAGTTATTCAAGCATATGGACCAACGACAACAGCTCAAAAAGATACCATACAGGACTTTTATTTAGATTTGCAAAAAGCCTTAGAAGACCACAGATGCCACAGAACATTGATAGTTGGAGACTTCAATTCAAAAATTGGTACCAAGACAGTGGAAAAAGGTGTAGGCCCCTATGGAATAGGCAAACGAAACGAAAATGGAGAGAGACTCATTGAGTTCACTGAAGCAAACAACCTGTTCATCTCAAACTCGTTCTTTAAAGGAGATATGGATGAGAAATGGACCTGGATCAGCCCAGACGGGAAGAGCAAAAATGAAATAGACTTCATAATAAGCAGTGATTTAGCTATTATTAAACAAGTAAAAGTTATATGTCAAGTCGATATTGGTAGTGACCATAGAGCTGTAGGTGCAAAACTAAATTACTCCGGAAAAAAAGGCAGGAAAGTTAGAAGAAAAGTAGGAAAGAAAATCTCCATAGAAGAATTAAAAGCCCACAGGATAGAGGAAAGAATATTTTCTTTGACAAGCGACACAGTGAACATGGAAGACATCAATCTAGCTACAAAACACTTAACACAGGTAGTAACAAAGGCTGTTAAAGAAATAAGCAACGAAATTGATAAACCAAGGATCAATAACTGTAGAAATCCTCCAAAAATCATTAAACAAATGATGAAGGAACGACGGAAACTTAAAGGCAAACTATCAAGAAAAATTGAGTATGTAACACTCAGCAAAGCCATCAGATCAAATTTAACACTTTGGCTGGATGGCAAGAGAAATGAAAGATTAGAAAAGGCTATACAAGAAGGAAGTAAACTAAAACCAACTAGAAATAACAAAACTCGAATAATATCAATTAAAAATGAAACCGGCCAAGAACTTAACCATAAGGAGGATATGCTCATGTGTATAAAAAAATATTATGAAAAACTTTACAGAGATGAGGAATGGGCTTTAGGGTCACATAAAAAAAATGTTAATAACTACTTCAGAGCAGGAGGTGGAACCAAAGATACTGAAAGAAGAAGTTGAATGGGCGGTTAGTATGCTGAAAGATGGGAAAGCCAGTGGACTAGACAACATTACTCCAGAGATTATCAGAGCTTGTGGAAACACAATGATCCAGTATTTGGTGGAACTGTTTAATAAGTGTCTTGAAGAATCCTCACTTCCAGATACATGGAGCATAGCAAAACTAATTCTTCTATTTAAGAAAGGAGACAAAAAAGAACTAAAAA
This sequence comes from Gerris lacustris, assembly GCA_951217055.1. Classification (NCBI taxonomy): domain Eukaryota; kingdom Metazoa; phylum Arthropoda; class Insecta; order Hemiptera; family Gerridae; genus Gerris; species Gerris lacustris. The sequence goes on from OX578282.1 coordinate 69,390,522, forward strand.
ATTATAGACCTTTAAGTCTGCTATCTGCACTCTACAAACTACTATCAAAAATATTACTGTATAGAATAAGCAACCGACTAGATTTAGAACTAACCAAACATCAAGCAGGATTCCGAAAAAACTTCTCAACTATCGACCACATCTTTGTAATCAGTGAATTAATTAAAAAAGCCCAAGATTACCAATTCCAACTTGTTCTTCTTTTTCTGGACTATGAAAAAGCTTTTGATAAAATAAAAATAGGAGCTATAATAGAGATGCTACAAAACAAAGGAGTAAGCACAAATATAACTAATATTTTTAAAGTATTATACACAGGAGCTACTGCAAAATATTTTCTTGACCAAGACTCGGTTGACATCAAAATAAATAGAGGAGTTAGACAAGGAGATGTGCCCTCACCCAAATTCTTTATAACCGTATACCAAGAAATAATGCTCTCACTTGAATGGGACGGTAAAGGAATTAAGGTCAATGGAGAGTGGTTGAACCATATTGAATTTGCGGACGACCAGGTATTAATTGCAAAATCTGTCCAAGAAGCCAAAGGAATGCTAGAAGAACTCCAGCAAAAAAGCAAACGAATAGGACTAAATATAAATGCTGAAAAATGTAAAATGATAATAGTAAATGGGGGAACAGAAGACCACATTCGGGACTTACCTTTACAAGAAGTAAAACATTTTGTTTATTTAGGCCACCTCCTCAGTGTCGAAGGTCAATGGGGTGAAATACAAAGAAGAGTAAATCTCGGCTGGAAAGCTTTACTGAAATACTGCAGCTTCTTTAAGAGCAAAGTAAGTCAAGATTTAAAGAAAAAACTGTGGGAATCAACAGTACTACCGGTGATTACCTATGGATGTGAGACCTGGAGATTAAGCAGCAGAGTAGTAGCCAAGCTGAGAGTGGTGGAACGAAACATGGAAACATATATGATGGGATACACTCGGAAAGATAGCAAGAGCAAAAGTTGGCTTCGAACCCATTCTGGACTCGTAGACATAGTGGAAAGGGTGCACAGCAAGAAGTGGAATTGGGCTGGTCATGTCATAAGGAGGAAACAGGACAGCTGGACTAAAGCTTTAATGGAGTGGACACCTTGGGAGAACAATAGGAAACGAGGGAGACCCGAGAGAAACTGGAATGAAGAGATGTGGAGAACATGTGGAGAAGCAACCTGGGCAAGAGTAGCTATCGAGAGGCAGGAGTGGAAGAGGTTGGGCAGAGCCCACTATGAAGTTTACTTCCAAGAAACATTAAAAAAAAATATAAATATATAATACTAACTAAAAAGTAGTAGTAGTAGTAAGGGGGCGGGGAGGCCAAGCCTGGCAACTAGACCGCACTCGGGTCCTTTTTGCCAACCCCTGGTTTTTCACGCCCATCGAACCACCTCAGTCTTACCCTCAAGTCTCCTAGTTTGGGTGATAAAGGAGAGGATATCCTGCCACTTAAGTGTGACAAGTTCCTCCTCTCTGATTATCCCTGATCCTAAGGTGTGAAAGCGTAGTCTCCCATGTCCTTCACAAGCTCCCACCAGGTGGTAGGCTGTTTCCTCTTCTTCGCCACACACTGGACATGTGGGATCCTCTTCAATCTTTAATAGTGCCAGATGTCTATTTAGTTGACAATGACCTGTTAAGACCCCCACCATTTTTCTTAGGTTGGGTCTACTCAGTCCCATGAGCCATCTGGTTTTCCCTTTATCTAGCTTAGGCAGCATCATCTTGGTCTGCCTGCATCCTTCAGTTCTTGTCCACGCCTTCCCTGCTTCCTCCCAGATCCACTTTTTGATGGCCGATTTAGTTTGCCCTCGGGACCAGTCAATAGCGGGCTCCGGTCCGCAGAATGGCATGGAGGCACCCCTTTTTGCTATTTCATCTGCTTTTTCATTTCCCGGAACCCCTGTGTGTCCAGGAACCCAAAGCAGAGTGACCTTCTTTAACTCTGCAAGCGTCTCTAAGGCCTCTTGGCATTCTTTGACCAGTGCTGAGTCTGCACTGGGAGCGCAGAGTGCCTTAAGTGCTGCTTGACTATCCGAGCATACTACTACTTTTTTAGTTCTCGCCTCTACCACCTCTTGCCTTCTTGCCACCTCTAGGATGGCGTAGACTTCAGCCTGGAAGACTGTGGTAAATATTCCTAGTGGGAAACTCTCTTGGGTGCCGGACCTTTCTAAGTAAAGTCCCGCACCTGACATACCATTCTCACTCTTTGAGCCGTCCGTGTATGCCACCAGAGTCTCTGTATCAAATTTAATTTCTCCTGATTCCCAATCGGCTCTAGGTGGGATTTCTACCTCATATCTCCTTTTCAGCTTAAGCTGCTGGTCCACTCCTTTAGTTCTGATCCCCGTAAGTGGGACCTTAAGTTCAGCGAACCTTCCTATATCCAAGTGTCCTATAACGGACCTTTCACCTAGCCATTGTCCCTTAGTCTGACATACGAGGCGATGGCTTCTCCTCTGATCCATAGCTGGAGAGGGGGGACTCCTACTAAGGCTTCCAAGGCTGCCGTAGGTGTAGTCCTCATGGCCCCTGTTATACTACGGCAGGCTAACCTCTGGACCTTGCTAAGCCCCTTAGCCGAGCTGGCAACCTCAGTCCTAGGCCACCACACTAGGGATCCGTAATGAATCCTAGGTCTAATAACTGCGGTGTACAGCCACTTGAGGATTTTCGGGGACAGTCCCCATGCCTTCCCTACTGCTCGTCTAAGTTGCCAGAAGGTTATCGTAGCCTTTTCTACTACCTTATCCAAGTGTGATTTCCAAGTTAGTTTTTGGTCTAAGGTAATACCTAGGTATTTTACCTCGTTGGCCAATGTAAGCTCATGCCCCAAGAGTTTGGGAGCTTTGAAATCCACAAGTTTCCTTTTCCTAGTGAAGATTATCATCTCAGTCTTTGATGGATTGACTGAGAGTCCTACCTCTCTACACCATCCTTCAATTATCCTACAAGCTCGTTGCATCCTTTCACAGCAGGTACTTAGGAACTTGCCTCTGATCAGGACTAGTCCATCATCTGCATATGCCTGCAAATAAATATCCTCCTCGGTCATTTTCCTCATTAGTCCATCCATCACCAGGCACCACAGATGTGGCGAGAGGCAGCTGCCCTGGGGGCACCCTCCTGACACCATTCTAGATGCTTTAGTGCCGGTCATTGATGAACTAACTTTCCTCCCTTTTAGGGAGGATATTATCCAATTGATGATGACCTGGGGAGTATTCCTCTGCGTCAGTTCCTCCTTTATATTACTAGATTTTGCCTTATCGAAGGCTCCTTCTACATCAAAGAAGAGGGCTAAAGTGTAGTCTCCTTTGTGCATTGCCTTTTCTATCCTAGAAGTGGCCGCGTGGAGAGCTGTTTCTGTCGATTTCCCCTTTGAGTATGCATGCTGATTGGCATGCAAACTAAAAAGTAAATCAAGTATGTATGTGGAATATAAGAGGTACATGTGAACTTTAAAGTAGAAAATAAATTAATTTAAGAGCAAAAACAAAATTAAAATGTGTGTGTGTGTGGATGTATGAATGAACATAATAAACCTACCATTATAATATAAATAAGTAACAACAAATTCGAACTCAATAATCCTCAGCCTAGTGCTGATTTTGTACAATAACTGCATGTATATGGACGAAAACATCTATTAGAATGTACAAATAAAGGATTGTATTGTATTGTATTGTAATGTAAAAATGCAATATAAACAGGCAAGCGCACCGAGCCCTATTATTAAAGAAAGATTATATAGAAATGCTGTATAAATAGGCGAGCGTAGCGAGCCTGCATCAATATTATTAAATAAATATTTAGTACAATCGCAGTACAACCAGGCGAGCGTAGCGAGCCTGCATCAATATTATCAAATGAAGATTATGTAGGTAAAACACAGGTGAGCGTGGTGAGCCTGCAATAACTTTAAATTTAAGATTGGGTCCAATAATATGATGATTGAAGAGGAAGATTGTAGTCAGCATGATATGCCATATATTGTTTTAAAAGGCTTTATGAGTTTTTTTTTTTTTATGGAGAGGATGAAATGCCTTTACGCACGTAGTGCTGGACTCTTAGCCCGAAGGGCCAAACTACCAACTAAAACACCCTCTGTCTCTTAGGACCCTAGCTTGGAACTGTTTCCCACATTACCTCAAGCTAGGCCATGGTTCTACGCCACTACTGGCTTTCTCTGGATAGCCCAAGTCTTAGTGACAAGGACAAGTCAGTCCAAATTATCCAAATCAGTCTTCTTCCTCCGCAGAATTAGTTCCAATTTGATTCCCTTCGTAGCATTAGGCTGACAATGTTATAGGGGGTAAAAGCCCCTATCTCGCATTCCAGTCTATGTCTCTCCTGGGCCCACCTATCGCAATAGAAAAATGTATGCTCCGCATTGTCTAACAGACCAGGACAGTAGAGGCAATCAGGTGCTGTATGTATACCCACCTTATTTAAGTATGACCTGAAGTAACCATGGTCACTTAAAAACTGGGTGAGGTAATAACCAACCTCCCCATGCCTCCGATCCACCCATGGTTGCAAATCATTTATTATTTTTGCTGTCCACCGGCCCCTTTTCTCTCGCTCCCACGACTGTTGCCAGAGCTCCATTGTTCTGTTCCTTTCCTCTTTTGATGCAGCTTTGCTTTTGTTCTCGGCTTTCCTCTGAAAAACTGCTTTTCTTTCCCTTGCTAGGAGATCGATCGGTATGACCCCGGCAATAACTAAGACCGCTGGTTCAGAGACCGTGCGGTATGCAGATGAAACCCGTAAGGCGCTCTGTCGTTGTACTCACAATAATCTCTTCCTATGGCACTTCTTTTTAAGGGCATCGGCCCATATCTCTGCTCCATAGAGGAGTGCTGATTGCACTGAGGCCATAAGTAAGCGCCTTTTAGTAGACCTTGGGCCTCCTATGTTTGCCATAAGTCCACTGAGTGCTCGGACTCCCTGTGCTGCTTTTTCTGCTGCCTTTTTAATGTGCTCCAGAAAGCTCAGTTTAGGGTCCAAAGTTAAACCGAGGTACTTTACTGTCGGCTTCGTACTCAAGATCTCTTCGCCTACACGGACAGGAATGATGGTGGGTATCCTCTTCTTTGTCATGAGTAGAACTTCCGTCTTGCTTAATGCTAAGGACAGACCATGGTCTTTCATCCAGGCCATGATTGCTCGCATCACCTGGTTTAGCTTTAGCTGGGCTAGCTCCACACTCCTGGCGGCAACGAGAACTGCAACGTCGTCTGCATATGCAATCAGGTGAAAAGGCTTTATGAGTAGCAAATGAATATGTAACAATTGTTACAAAAGTTTTGTAACAAATGTGACCGAGATGAGGGTGTAAAAAAGTAAGCTTATTCTTATATGCTGTTTTACGTAAAATAATTTTAAACCTGTTTTCAGTTCGAATAAGAATATGTTAGGTTTTCACCGAAAAATTATCCTGGTAGTAATATAGAAAACATAGTAGGTATGGGCACCGCATCACTAGTTATATGCAATTTTAAATGTAGTAATTATGATACAATAATATTACGATATTTGAAAATGTAAATGAACCCCTTAAATATTTAGGTATTTTTGAATTTTTAACTTCTATAGTTATATAAAAACAGAAAGAACAAGAAAAACTATTTTTTTTTTTTAAATTTGACCAGTTTTTGGACAAATAATACAGACTAGGTGGTATAGATAGTTATTATCAATACCACAAAAAAACTAAAAAGACACAACTATTAGTAACATTTGCCTGAAGCAGACTAACTGAGGAAAGATTACCTTGAATATGGGAACAAAAAAAAAACTAGTGGTGAAGTCAATACCATCTTTTTTCAAAAACATACACGTCAAAATGACGTAGATAAGCATTTTAGGGGTTAATGAGACTAAGGGATATTATTACTTTTATATACATGGATGATATCAGGAAAACGATATATCGATTTTGTTATGGTATTACCTACTTAAATGTTTATCTTTCAATATTTACGATGGAGAAATTTAACCTTCGGGCGGGCGCGTGATATTGGTTAGCAGCAGCGGGCGCGCGGCGTCATTTACACCGCTTTTGTTTCCTTCCATATTTAATGCTTGTAGGTCCTTGTTTTTCATATTTTACGATTTTGGTAGTATTCATACTACGGAACGATTAAATTTTAATTTAAATCAAATTATAATTATTATTAACTACGGGAAACAGACAGAGAAAAATAGACTCCAGCGCGGGGATTTGAACCACCGGCCTCTATATTTCCAGTATAGCGCTCTAACCAACCTTGTTTTTGTGGAAATTAGTTTCCTCAATATGTAATTATAATAAAACATTCATTTCGAATTAATAAAAAATTATTGAACACTTCTTTTTAAAAAACAAATTACACTTACGCATGTAGGTAACATTTTTTCAGGATAGTCATAAAAAAATACAAACGCAACTTCTAACACTTTCTCTCCTATCCTGGTATTGTAATAAATATGTATTGTGGTGTCACGGAAAGAATAAAAAAATAATTCAAGTCCTTTGTCCAGGCGACAATTTATGTGGAATCTAGTCAACTGACCAGGCGACAATTTATGTGGTATCCCAGTCAACTGACCGGGCGACAATTTATGTGGTGTGCCCTTTTTATCATATACGTCGGGTAGCTCAAAAATAATTAAATTAATTTCATTAAAAAAAAAGGTGAAGTCATTAATAAAACTTTCATATAACTTTTCTTATTCTTGTATTTAATTTGCATTAGGCTTTATTTTTTTTATATATATATTTAAATACAGTAAATGTGGTTCTTAAAACACTTATAAAATATATCCATGTAAAATAAAATATCAAATTATTAAAGGTTAAATGAATCCTTTTCACATATCCCTAACTACCTTGGATTTACAGTAGATACTTTAGATTTAATAAATGGAAAAATCCTTAAATTAATTCATTAATTTTTTTTTTAATAAAAAAAATGAAATAGTCAAAATGAGTTTCAACTCATGCGATGGTCTAAGTACGTTTTACTATATAAAAAAATTTAATAATAATTTTTTTTTTTTTAAAAAATCTCAAAGCGAGAAGATGAACACTTGTATAACTTTTAAAATAACTTCATTCATGTAAAAACTTTACATTCGTTAATGCTTTCTTAAAACTCTAATAACCATGTGGTTTTTTTTTTTTAAATAAAATTTTCTTAATAAAATTTTTTATATAATTTTTTTCTTCTGTAGAGAAGTGGAGCTGAGGTGCTCTCAAATCTTAGTGAGATACAAATTCAAGTATCAACTGCTTGTCCCTTGAGAAGAAAGTTCACTTTTGTGAAATCACAGCTAACTATGCATCCAAGCTACGTTGCAACCCACGCTACGCAATTAAGCAACTAAGCAACTAAGGCCCTAAACATAAAATTTAACTTATTAGCCATTTGCTAATTACATTTTAATTTAATTACTTTCAAACGATATCAGATAGCAACTTACGTTTCAACGGCAACAGCTAATCTTCCATAGAAGAGAAAATGAATTTAATTTAATTACTCATACAAAGCAATTGCCCAAAATGGCGGACATACGAATTTTACATCTGACGATGGGTGACATCATACTACGTTGGCAGGCGCTGAAGATCACACCTCATTTAGTGCGCGAATTGCTTATATAGTGATCCTAATCTCCAAGATCATAACTGCTATCATGATATTTACAATTTAATTTTTTAATCACAAGTTACCCTAACTCTCTGATACAAATCTAAGGATTCAAACAGTGAAAAGTTTTACAATGGTTTAATTTAAATAACATGGACATATAACATAACATTCCTCATTTGAAGTTTTTTATATAAGTGCCTGAAGAAGCAACTTGAACATCATCGAAACTTCAACTCGACATTGGACTAATAACCTAATAAAACCTATTAGAAAAAATTACGTGAGTTAATTAATTAACATATAATGTTTCAAATTTGTATCATTTTCTGTTATATTCATAATAAAGTTCTATATAAAATCAAATTACTACATTTTGTAAATAATTAATATTCTCACAAGTCATCCATATTAAAATCAGAACATAATTATGTAGGATTTCAGTACACCTATTCTGAGATACTGCAGTATATGCAGTGCTCGATTTCTAGAAATTGAGGTGCCGGAACTACAACCTACCCTCTATAGAAGGGGCAGGGCTTGTAGCAGATTTTCCTCAAAATTAAGTGACTTTAGTGACTATTTTTTTCAAAATAAGTGACTTTTAAGTGACCTTTTTCCCCAAATAAGTGACTTAATTTTAGGTAAAAAAAAATATGTTAGTTACTTTTTGTTATTTAGCACTGTTAAACAAATGTAATTATAAAAATTTTAGAACGGTTTTTTGTTCATTTGATTTTGTGTACCGTAACTGTACGAAAAAAAAAGAAAAAAAAAAAAAAAAACTTGTACGTGGTACCTCGGAACTTTTCCTCACTTTGGAGGTCACCAAAGTGGCCTCTCCTGCTGCTTAGATGGAGGAGGAAGCAGCATTTGACGTGGTCAGTACTTGGATGGGTGACCGTTCTGAACAACCTGATTTATTATCATTCTTCAAAAAAACCTTATTTTTAATACCAATATTTTATTCAATTATTTAAAGTTTGGCGGTATTTAGACAGATGTAAACAAACTTTGACGTCATCAAAATTATCGCACCAATAAATAATTATATTCGCTTCTAACTTTTAAACTAATTAATGTAATTTCATCGTTTTTTTTATATTTGCTTCTTAATTTTTTCTGGTTCCAACGATATGCTATAAGTCAAAAACGAATTTATACTTTTGGCATTATTAGCTGTCAAAGTTTATAAATTTAAATATTGATAACTTCAAAATGGAATTTGGTGGTCTTGTTTGTCATACAGAGAGGTACATTCGTGCCAAATTTTAACTCGATCAGGACCATTTTCGATTTATTACAATTTTTTTAAATTTTTGCTGACTCAGCAAACTGCGTTTAAGATGGCGGAAAAAGTTGATTTTCCGGACGGCACCACTACAGGTAGAGACTGAATTTCTGCCAAGTTTCAACTCTCTAGGTTAAATACTTTGGGCGCTACGATAATAACACACACACGCACATACATACATTCACACATACATACATACAGACGTCATGCTGAAAACCACTCAGGAGGTCTTAAAAACACCCAAAACGGATAATTCCGTTGAAATCTTGAAAAAAAAGTTTTTGGTGAAAACAATACTTTTCCTACTATAGGTTGTGAGAAAAAGTAAAAACAATCAGGAGGGAGTTCAGTATAAAACATTCTTTTCATCTTTTAATTTTTTTCATCCATCTTCTTAATATTGACGATAAAACACAACACACGCCAGCTGAATCTAGTGCAACTGTTACAAACTTTATATCATTCATCACAGTTCAAAGTAGGCCTAATATAAAATTCATAGTTAAAAAAAAGTCTTGAGCTTACAAAATCCCTTTTGAAAAACAGTTGTTAAAATATATGATTTGTATTTAAAAAACAAAAAAAATTATCCTTGTAAGCCCAAATAAGTGACTTTCAGTGACTTTTTTTTAAATAAGTGACAAAAAAGTGACTCTCGTCAAAATAAGTGACTTTTAGTGACTTTCAGTGACTCACTACAAGCCCTGAAGGGGGGTCCGGGGGTCCGCCCCCGGGAAAATTTTGAAAAATAAACGTGCAAAAACAGCATTTTAAGCAGTTTAGACATAAACCCACACTGCTATCAGGTGGGTTTTGTGTGGAAACTTATGTCATTTTAATTAGTATTTTTATAAACAATTTCTTGATTAGCATGTCACGTGTTGTAATAATACTCTTAATAAATAAATTGGTACTTAGGTTTATACGAATAATTAAATCAACAAAACATTCCCTGTCTCACTCGCCCCGGGCGAGTTTCGGCACAGCGTCTCTGCACAGTACTTATTTTAATACGATCCCTGCCATTAAAAAAACCTTTGTTAATAAATTGCGAGCTAGTCTAGGGTAATACTATGGTGTCAGTTTAATACATGATGTCCTTAATCAAATTTGTAGTCACTCACTGACAAACAAAATTTAAACTAAGGATTTTAAAAAAATCTTAGTCCCGATAATTTTATTTTTTATTCATCAGAGAGAGAGGTCCCGGAACGCCGTTCCGCCTCAAATCGAGCCCTGTGTATATGTAATTTTGAAAATGTAACTCTTTTAACATGATCAAATTCTTTTGCATAATAATACAGTAAACAACAAAAATATCTCTAATATTTACACCATACTAACGTGTGTACTATAGACCTTGTCGATGTTCAAACTAAAGTGAGGGCGACCCGATCATGTTCCGGGTATACCGATGGCTTTATTAAACCTAGGAAATAGTTATTGGAGAATACCTAGAAGAGCTGATAAGCTGGAATACTGTAAAATCAAAGGGGGCGTGTTTTTTCGAAAAGGCGGTGTAAAAGCCGCCCGCCCGAAGGTTAAATAAAACTTAATTTGTAACAAAAATGTCACAATTCTATGAGACTATTCGTGTTTAATGCGTGCTTAAGTGTTTGTGCATCTATATCGTAGGTTTTTAACTATCCCAATTGTTTTCTCCCACCTGTACATCCCCTCTATATTACCCTTATGTTCGTGAGTGGAGAGTTTCTTTTATATAAAAAAAACCTATTGATTTGACTGGTAAAACCCTCTCTCATAGAATAGCATACCCAACAGACTGCCAGAGAACTATTGAGTGCAGGAAAAACTAGAACTTCTGGCAAACCATGGGTGGCAGCTAAAATTTCAGTAGATCTCTAGCCACGTAAACATTAGTGGTAACGAAATAGCCGACAAACTAGCAAAGATAGGAACAACTCTGTCTCAACCACCATGGCTCTCCTCCCTACAATCCTCTAAAGGACAGATTAATTCTGCAATCAGTAGGTGGAACGAGCTACGCCTCTCTGAGCAGTCTGCCGGCAAAAGATGGGAGAGCCTCGTCACAATCGGCCGTATCGACCACAACCTCCCCTGTGCAGTTAGCGTAGCTGTTTTTAGAATGAAAACTGGGCACGACTATCTTGCGTCACACCTACACCACATTAAGATTATGCCTTCCCCAGAATGCCAGCTATGCGGACATGAGACCATGGACGCAGACCATCTTAAATCATGCACAGCCCTAGACCATTCCCAGGAGGACGAAAACCAACTTTTTATAGAAGCCCGTCTCTACTGGTCAGTGCGTCACAAAATGGCTCAACAGGCAAAAGTGGGCGTTGGCTAGTAAGTAAGTAGTACTCGTAAAACCAAATATAGCTAAGTTCTTAGAATTTCAGCTGGAATACCAAATCTGAGTAAACAAAATAAAATGTGTCAGATACAACTTATTTACACACTTTTCTACTAAACCATCCCTTATTCTTCAGTTTTACCCTATAATTAATGATCAGAGACGGGACGTTTATGACTTTTATTTTTCCATTTCATGACCTTTATTCTATGACTTTTATGTCTTTTATTCTATGACTTTTATTATCCTGTTTTATGACCTCTATTTTAGAAAATCGGTTGTTTTATGACGTTTTAGCAAAAAGTATGACGTTTATTTTCACTGTGAAAATTTAGCCTTTTTAGCGAAAATTTAGCGTTATTTTGGAGGGTCCCAGTTCAAAAGAAAGATTTCAATATTTCATAAACACAGAATTATATTTACAATAAATAATAATAATTAGCAGAATGCTTCAACGTTGTAAAAAATAATCATGTCGTTCTATACTATCCAGCGTTAAATTGGCTCTTTTGTCCGTCAGTAGAATTTTAAACTTGGAAAAAGACCATTCGACGTCGGCAGATGAGCTGGGAGCAAATTTCATGCATGACACTTCATTTGCTTTTCGCCCTTCCCTTCAGGCAATTTCCGAACTTCTTTGCCCTTTAGTCGGGCAGCTATGGCCTTGGGCGTGTTCCCATCCATGATTCAAATTTTGATGTTTTTTGACAAAATGGCGTTGAAAATTAGTGTGAAAAAAGTGTTATATAGTTTTGTATCTACTCTTCAATACCTTTCATTTGAAACCCCTCAAAATTAAAAAAAAAAAAAAAAAAAATCGCGTGACGTGAGTTATCCGCCATTTTGAATTTGAACAGCTGATTATTTTGAGTTCGCAATATTTTTCCTGTGTGTGCGTCAAAACGATCTTTAATATTGGAATTTCAAGTTTCTATCTCTTTTGATTCAAAAGTTATTGGAACTGACAGATAGACAGACACATGAACGAAACTATAAGGGTTTCCTTTTTTTGGTTTTACCAACGAAACCCAAGTAATAGAACAAGTAAAAAAAAAACAAGTAACACGAGTAAGAAATCAAATGAGCAATTAAACATTCTAATCCATTACCATGAAAATCTTAAGTTCTGAAACAGCTAATCAGGAAACTGCCCAACCCAATGGATTTACTATTGGCTGATTGTAGAATCTATCTTGACCTTCCTGGATTCTAATTGGAAGATTTGTTCCAAGAAGGAGCCGATCAGGAGCCCTAGTTTGGAATTAGGGATGAGTCTGGTGCCTCTCTAGTTGCAGGTATGCATAAGCGCATTAGTTAAGTCCGAAAGTGATCAGGGAATTAAGAGCCCAGGCCTTTCACTAAGCTGGTGTAAGGGGTTTTTTTTTTTGTTTGAACTGCACTTTTACCTGGAACCGGACCACGAGGGTTCAATATAAAAATTTGCTTTAACAAAAAAAAAAAAAAAATAATATTAAAATAAAATAAAATAACAACTTGGCTAAACATTTGACAAAAAAGGCCATTCTATGACGTTTATCCCAAGAAAACCCCATTTTATGACGTTAATTCGAAAAATGGCTATTTTATGACAAAATCATATGACTATGACGTTTATGACTTTTTCCCATCTCTGTTAATGATACATGATATTCAGTTATTGTAAAACTGTCTAGTTTAATTGTTGTTATGTAAAATCCTTACGATTGTACATCACAACGAGTTCAACAGGTTGCACCATCTCGTGCACACCACGTGATAAGACAACATTAAGTATCTCTACCAACAATAGTGCTTCTTGATGAAACACGCCACAATGTTAATTTATCTGGTACTTTTAAGCATTGAGTATAAGGCCGATCGGCCACCAGAAGCTGAGCAGAGCGGAGTTGACTCCGCTAGTGAAATCAAATCCCATTGTTTTAAATATAAGGGTGGGCACCGGTTGCGGAGCGGAGCTGAGCTGAGCCTAGCGACGCATCTCAACTCAGCTTAGTCGGTCGGTTTTGAAAGCTGACTCCGCTTCCCCCTCCACCCACAACAATAATATTATTAAAAAATTAAATGAATAAACTTTTTATTAATTGATTAATACACTCTTGTAGATAAATGAAAGAGAGATTAGATGGCTAATAAAGTGTAGAAAATTACTACTTCATTTGAGAAACGTTTCGGCCGATTATTAATGTCATCTTCAGTCTTGTTTTATTCTAAAATTCAAACAAGCATAATATTATAACATTAAATTTAAGTAGGTAATTATAATTATTCATTATACATTTTGGCATATACTTATAATCCCAATGAAATCAAGTTTTAATAAAGATTTGCATTCAGTAAAAAATATAGGTACTTATACATAATACGTCATTATTGTTTCATTATATAATATACTATCTCCATAAGAGAGGGTCTAAAATTTAAAAGTTTAACATTGGCACGTTGGTATAACACACCGACATCGAAATAACCAGTAAATATTAATATGTATAAATATAAATGAAAACATTAAACAAAACTAGAAACAATTTATAACATTCTAAAAAATATATAACAATAACTACGAGACAATTATCAAAAAGCTGTATGTATGTGATCTTCATAACAACTATTCATCGAGGTGATTCATCATATTATACAGTGGCTCTTAATTAAAACTTGTTTTCAGTGGGATAAGAAGGATACGTCAAAATGTATAATGAATAATTATAATTACCTTGAATTAATTTTATAAATTATGTTTGAATTTTTGAATAAAACAAGACTGAAGATGACATTAATAATTGGTCGAAACGTTTCTCAAATGAAATAGATTATTTTCTTTATTTTCTCTACCTTATTAGCCATCTAATCTCTCAATAATATAATGTGAAGGAGGAAAATAAATAAAAGTAATCAGTGTTGGCGTATTTAAAAAAAAGGGTTTTAATTCGGCTGTTACATCTCTCCGATAGTTTTTGTATCACATTCCGTTATATCATCTCTTATCTTACTTAGAAGTTCATTAAACTGAGGGCTATTCATACGGAAATAGTCCTTAAACTGTTCGTGGTTTAGATCATGAAAAAGGGTGTGGAATTCCCCGAAGTCATCCCTTTTTCTAAGATAGAAAAGTTCCCACTCTGTCGTATAAGCTGGTGATGCGACACAAGCTGCAAGAGAAAACTCTGTTTCAGAATCCTCGGATTCTGAACTTATACACAAATATAATAGTTTTCGTTGAGTTGATATTTTTGGGTGGACTAGCTTAGTTCACGCAAACGAAAACAGAGCGGAGTAAGATAGACTCCGCTACAGTCAGCTCGACTCCGCTCCGCTTTCGGTTGCCACACCCCTTGGACTCAACTACACTCAGCTACACTCCGCTCCGCTCTGCTCAGCTTCTGGTGGCCGATCGGCCTAAAGATCATTTATCAAATCATAATACGTGTGGAAGTTGTAATCAAATAAGAATATTAAAATTTTACCTAAAATGATGCGTATGTGTAGCACGATGTGGCAGGGAGATGATAACAAATATTAGAAATAATAAAGAGTAAATAATTACTACTCAAACAAAGAAATACACTTCTTTAACAGTCTACAGTTTGCCGAAAGCCTTATAGAGTTTGCTAAAGTGAAAAACAAGTTAACTAACACTAACACGTTAATAAATAGAAACAGTTAAATTCCAATCCAAATGAGATCTCTATAACCAAGTGAGGAAGGTTACAATTAGGGTTGGGACTTCGATTCCGATATATCGAAAATATCAATATATCGGACTAAAAAATATCGATATTGATATTTCGATATATCGGCAACATCGATATTTTTTAAAAATATCGACAACGGAAAGGGGTGACCTTTTTTTTCTCTTTTCTATTGTTCAGCAGGGGAAAAATTGGCCGGGCGCCCCAGTGGCGTACCAAGGCGGGGGCGTGGGGGGCGGGCCGCCCCGGGTACCACAAGCCTTGGGGGTGTCATTGTGGCAGAAAGAAAAAAAACACCCCCAAAATCGTTCTAAGAGAGCAGGGGTGTCCATCCCCTTCAAGTCTGATGACGCACTCCCCCCCCCCCCAATAAACCAACTCCCCCCTCCACAACATATAACAACCTTCACCTTCAGGAGATTCACTTAGAATCATACTCTTCCGGGGGGGTCCGGGGCCCCCCTTTCAATTTTAAAATTTAAACAATACTTCAAAATAGTTTTTAAAGGGAGTGTCCCATTTCAAGGATCAAACGGTTATAACTTTTAAACTTGGGAAAATTCTGAAAAATCTTACAGGTTAAAGTTGTATAACTTAAGGCGTAGTTTAATGAAAAAATGAAAAATGATTCCACTCTTCAAAGGGTTCATATTGACCCTTTGATCAATATGACACTATGAAGAACGTAGTTTCCTCTCGACCCTATATTTTTTAATTATTGCTTCCGAGCTTAGCGAAGGTAACGGAAGCTATGTGATCGTTCTGAAGAACGACAAATTTTTAGGTCTCCGATTTCAAAAATTCCAAGACAGAAATCCGTTTCAGACATCAGGGAACATTTTTGATTCCGTGTCTGTCGGTCTATCGCTCAAATTTTGCTAACAACATATCTTAAAACCCCCCCCCCCCTCCCCCCGCCGGAGGACGGCCTTGTGAGGGGGGTGACAAGATAATCCCGCCCCGGGTGCCACAAGACCTTGGTACGCCACTGGGGCGCCCTTTTTTTTTTTTTCTCATCAGTAGAAAAAAACTCCGATATATCGAGGCTCTCGATGTATCGGAAATATCGATATTTTCACTAATATCGATGTTGAACCGCTCGATGTCGATATATCGATATTTTTTTTCGATATCCCAACCCTAGTTATACAATAAAGGCCCGTTTACCACGGTGATAGTTGGCGCGATAGTTGCGGTCACGACAGCAACTATCGCGTCGACTATCACCGTGTAGACTGCGTGATAGATTTTGTGGCGATAGAACTATCTGCCATCACACTATCTCGTCTGACGAGATAGTTGAGTGTTCTATCACAGCAGTCAGAGTACTCACGCGGATGATATTAGAACTACCACGCTAGATACTAGACGCTGATTGGCTTATACTTTTTTATCAACTGATAACAG